>JACVBY030000444.1:0-171553 GCA_017589505.3 Metroxylon sagu
AGCCTGAAATCATCCTTGTCTGGGAGATCTAGTGCAAGAATTTCCCCTTCCTTCCGGCGGTTGAATTCCAGCAGAACTCCGCGAAGGGAATCGAAGTCCAGCTTGGGCAAGTTCCCATGGATTCGGGGCAATGGTGTGGTGCTTTTCTTAATTCTCATAACTTTATGGGCCTACATTGGATTTCATGTGCAATCTAAGTGGGCTCACAATGATGACAGAAAGGCAGAGTTTGTTGGTTACAAAAGCGAGTCAGGTAATCCCAAGCAACAGAACGATGCAAGAATAGCTGCAGCGTCTCTGGAAGCCAATACCACTACTTCTTCGAGTAAGGAGCCAGTGGTAGTTGGAGGCAAAAAAGAGTCAGATTCGAATAGGTTTGTTGTTAGTTTGACAAAGAAAGGAAGACAGGTTTCATCCCATCAGAGTTCTCGTAAGAAGACCAGAAGAAGATCTAAATCAAGGAAGACTGCTCTGAAGCCAAAGGCTGTCGCAGTGGAAAATAGGACGGGTGAGATGGAAGATGGAATGATACCAAGAAGAAATACTTCATATGGGTTGATTGTAGGTCCATTTGGCAAGACAGAGGACAATGTTTTGGGGTGGAGTGCTGATAAGAGGAAAGGAACTTGTGATAGGAAAGCTGAATTTGCTCGCATTGTCTGGTCTCGGTCTTTTGTGTTGATATTTCATGAGCTTTCAATGACAGGAGCACCACTTTCCATGATGGAGTTGGCCACGGAACTTTTAAGCTGTGGAGGCAGCGTGTCTGCTATAGTGCTTAGCAAGAAAGGTGGATTGATGGCAGAGCTCGATAGGAGAGGGATCAAAGTGCTTAAGGACCGGGCAGAACTCAGCTTCAATGCTGCCATGAAAGCTGACCTTGTTATAGCAGGATCAGCTGTCTGTTCATCCTGGATTGGTGAGTGATATACCTTGCATGCTTAAGGATTTAATGTTTTCGAACAATGTAGAATGCTGACCTGTTTTCATGGGTCATCATCATCTGAGATCTAGGTTTATCTGTGGATGTGTTTGTCTATCAATTTGATTTATTGTTTTGTCAGCAGAAATTTTGATGTCTCCTTATTAATGCTGCTTAAATATGAGCATATTCATCATAAGATCTACTAGCAACTAAATAGAAATTTTGAGTAGGTCCTGATGCAGTGCCTGTACTGTTTATGAATAACAATATAAAGGGTTGCATCTTAGGATCAATGCATGCCCATCAGAAACGTATACTCTAATTGTATGCAAGGTTTGACACAAAAAATAAAATAAAATAAAATAAAAAGATTATAGGTGCTCATTGTAATCCTATAACTATGCAACCAATATTTCCATGCAAATTTTTCTTTGCTTTGGCCCATCATGTCATGGTGGTGATTCTTTCTTTTTGTGTCATGTATGGTCTACCATTTAGATATCAGTATGCTTCATTTAAACAGACTTTTTAATCTGAATGTAAGGTCATCATACTTTATTTGCAGTTTCTTCTAATCCAGATTCTAGCAGACGATGTTGTTTGACAGACTGGCTGAGATGATTTTATTATATAATTTCACTGTAACGGGAATTGAACGTTATTTCTATTCTGTAACCCACAGTGGTTTATTTGACACTTATCCCTTCATGCCCCCTGCTAAGTAAGCAAAAATACACATACCATAGTTTTAATTCTTGACCAGCATGTAATCAGACCCCCGCACTTTACAGTTTATCACCAGCAGTAACAGTCCATTGTGACCGTCTTCATACCCGTTCTTGGTGCGAAAGCAGGATTTTCAAGAATGGAAAATCCTGCGTTTATGTGATATCTCGCTCTTCAATTGCTAACTAATCTTTCTTAAGAGCAAACGGCTTGCTACACTTTAGGCTGGTGTGTGATTTTGTGTACATAAGCATTTCATTATGATGCATCTCTTCTTGGATCACTATTTTTTTTTTTAAGCTAACAATTGGTACTCCATTAATTTGTCTCGCAGAGCAATATCTGGCAAAGTTTCCAGCAGGATCAAGTAAAATTGTTTGGTGGATCATGGAGAATCGCAGAGAATACTTTGATCGTTCAAAGCATGTGCTGAACCAAGTGAAGATGCTGACATTCTTATCCGAATCACAGTCTAAAAGGTGGTTATCCTGGTGTGATGAAGAACATATTCAGTTGAATTCAGAGCCTATGTTAGTGCCTCTTTCTGTGAATGATGAATTGGCATTTGCAGCAGGCATACCATGTTCCCTGAACACTCCAGCATTCAGTGTTGAGAGCATGCTGGAAAAGAGGAATTTGCTAAGAGGTGCAGTCAGAAAAGAGATGGGATTGGGTGATAATGATGTGCTTATAATGTCTTTAAGCAGTATAAACCCTGCTAAAGGCCAGAGATTGCTTCTTGAAGCATCTCTTTTGGTGGCTGAGAATAATGTTTCTGTGAAAGATTTTAAGAGCAATAGTTCATTGGAGGAGAAAAAACTGTCAGAAGTTAGTCATGAAAACCAAACAACCATGAATATTGAGCTTAATACTGGGGCTTTGTCTTGGAAAACAAACCAGACTGATAAGCCAGCAGGAAATGTCCACCAAAGTAACACTACTGATGTTCTTGAAATAAATACTAAGAAGAGGAAGAAAAGACGTACGCGAATAACTAATATCCTTTCCTTGGGTAATCACACTTCCAAGAGTATGGCACAAGGAGATCGTCGAAAGTCAAGAAACTTGTTGTCAGAAAGAGAGGGTGGGCAAGAGCAAAACCTTAAAGTTCTAATTGGTTCCATAGGATCAAAGAGCAATAAAGTGCTGTATATTAAAACAATTCTTAGATTTCTATCTCAACATTCGAACTTGTCAAAACTAGTGTTATGGACTCCAACAACGACACGTGTTGCGTCACTCTATGCTGCAGCAGATGTTTATGTAATAAATGCACAGGTAATTATATATACGCACCATTTTATTTCAAATTCCTTTGTCCTATTGATGCTAATTTTGGCTCGATTTTACAATATGGAATTATAATTCACTATTGGGGCAACTTATGGCCTCATTAGTACTCTCATATTTATTATTATTCTGTAGATCTTGGGGATAATATCTTTAGAACTTCTGATCATGTTCAAGCATCCATAATTTTTTTCATAGATTGAGTTCTGCTGGTGCTCTCAACTGGTCAAAAAATGTTATCACAAATCTTCTCTTGTTGCTTTTATCTTTTAAGGAAAATGTTTTGCTATGAGCATTGGATCATTTATATATCAGAAATGTTAATGTTCTATATTTAGCTTCTCTTTTCTTTGGGAGATCTGCAGTGAGTTCTTGAAAGACGCGGACTTAACGGTCATATGTAGTTTTTCTCAGTCTTCTGTTTTACTCGCTGTATTCTACGGAGTCTGATTAAGTAATTTTTTAGATGGTGTTCATGCTTCCAGGATATAGGTAAGCTGGCCTTTTTCTATGTGGGTTTTTATGTGATACATTCCAGTGAGTAACTAATATGATGTCTATTCTTTGTTCAGGATTGCTCTCTGTATGGTCTTTGCTTTGGTATCTAAGGATAGGTCTTTGAAAATTTTTATAATGTTTTCTTTTTAACTAGAGGATTATGGTGCTTTTGAAGATGTGTTCACTTCAAAGAACAGGTTAATCCAATATCAATAGAATTTCATCTTCTTGTTTTTAACATATTCCAGTTTCAAAACTATATATAGTACAGAATTTATTTTGTCCATTTATGCTTTAGCTTATTGCACAAAGACAATTTTTTAAATTCTTGATCATGTCTACTCATGTCAATATTGTGTGATATTTGTAAGGTAATTATTTATCTGAAAAGGTGCAAATAATTGGTTAGCATGATGCAATATTCTAGTAAATTACTTCTTTTGACCGATCTTTTTACTACTTTGTTCTTCTCATAGCTCACATGTTAAACACTCACTAAGCATGGTTTGATGATTTCACTTTACCATGCTTACATTGCCCTTTATTATGCAAATATGGTGGGACTTATTTCTAGATGTGAAAAGGAATTCTCAATGAACAAGTAGTCATAAATGTAAAGAAATAGAATTGTAAATAAGTCTTCTTGTTTCCTGGTTTGGTAGTAAAATTGCTTATTTGTTTACTTGTCTCAACATGTTGGAATGAGCTTTTCGCCATTTCCTTCTAGAAATAACATCGATTTGTACCCAGCACTCAAGTACACTGATACCTCACAAGCTTGCTGTGATCCTTTTTAGCTTAAATTGGATGCATTCAAGTAAACATTAGATTTATCATGAAACCCTTGCATCTGCATTGATTTATTTCCTTATTCTAATTTTAATAATTGCTGACCAACTGTTTACTGTTGCATTTCTAAGTAGACAAAAACTTCAGAGCCAATAACCCACCCCCGATTTGTTCTCCTTTCTTTTGTTAGGCAACAATACTAAAATAACTTTCCATAGATGTGAGAGGCAAATTATCCAATTCCCCTTTTCAAGGCCTTTTTTCTGATTATTATCACTCTGTATGCCTAGTAGGAAGGTGGACTTTTTGATTTATCTCTTATATCCTTGGTACAACTTCTAGGTCTTTGGAAAATTAAGACCGATTGACACACACACACACACACACACACACACACACACACACAAAACTATTTCTTAGTCAGAATGCAAGGGACACTTCTTGTAAAGAAATACTTTTGTCACTGGTCCATCAAAGCCAACCATTATTGATTTCTTCTAATGTGCCATGCTCCTAGAGTCACCTTAAATGTAACCTTTGTGTGGAGGAAAGAGCAAAGCATCATTATACTTTATCCTACATCAGCAAGCCTTACAACATCCTTATGGGAATGGCTTTATGGATGAGAATACAGTCCATCTAGGCCGGAGCAAGTTTACAACTTAATCTTGACTTACAGGCAATTCTCTGTCAATAAGCAAAACAACCTTGCAGCTTGGAGAAAAATTTTGATTTCTCTACCAACTTGTCACCATCATTTTTCCTCATTATAGATCATGTTCGAGGCCCTATTGATTTCTTAATTTAGAGCCTACACAATCTATTGCATCAAAATCATTGTTATTATAAGCAAAATATCTTGCCTATTTTTTGCCTTATTTTTGGACAAATCTGTGGTCCCTCAGGGCTCATGAGAGAGATGAGGACTTGAGCGTATCAAATAGTACCTACAGGAGAGGTCCAAAGATCCAGACTACGAATATGCTTTTGCTTCATATCCCTTGAAGTAAATCATGCTACTTAATTGCACTGCCAAGTTGGACGTCCATGTCCAGGATATGATGGTGCTAACATTGGGGTGGTTATAGGTTGCCTTGGGGCAAGAAGTGAAAGTCAAAATGAGTGAATGAGTGTCTAGGCAATAAATTGAAATGTAGTAGCTGAATGAAGCAAGTTTAAGGAGTGAGCTGTCAAATTTGTAATTTGCCAGCAAAAAACAAGACATTAATATCACAAGGAGTTATTTTAGAGATTAGTTGCTGAAATTAGAAGATCTCAGAGACCTATAGAGGGTTTAGATTTGTTGGTAGTCGATCCTTCTCAGGCACCATCATAGAGATTATCACTGATTTGAGACTTTAGTTAGAACTTTCCTTTGGTATTGGTTTAGACTAGTTGGTAGCATCGGATAGTTTAAATGTGATATCATCCACCGAAGTCTCTTGGTGTGTGTGTTTTGGCTGGGTTGGTGGATGGGCTGGAGTGTTGGCTATTCAATAAAGAAAGAGACAGTTGGAAAGGGTTGCTCAGCCATTTGGTCTACTGTTTGGGTATTGCCCGTATCATCTAGACACTCCTCCCTCTCAAGACTCGTCTTCTTCAGTGGAAACTGGTGCTATCTTTCCTTGTTTTCCCCTCTTCTCACCTTTTTCTTCATCTCCTCGTTGTTCTTCTACTCCTGATTTCTCCTCAATTCCATATCTGTTTTTCTGAAAGTTGATGTTTTGCGCACCAGAATCAATTTGATGCTCATGCAAATTGTATTATTTCAGGATAGTTGTTTTAATTGATACCCAAAGCATCATGCACCTTCGGCATCTAGAAACCGAGAAAACCTAGAAATATAACTTTTGACTTCAAGCTGTGTTTTGTCTCGTGGAATTTGTGAGCAGCAATCAGAAGTTTCCATTAAAAATTTCTAATTTCCTATGAAGGGGGCTCTGAAATCTATAATGATCGATTCTTTACTTTAGATTTGTATCACCTTATAAATATAGTTGTAGTAAATCAAAATAAAGAAGTGAAATGAAAAGAAGTGCCAGGATAGGTTCTGACCACATAGACATTCTCTCAAATGATTCAATAATTATTGAGAATTGAAATTTATTGTAAGTGGCAACACAGCACTACTGCTCACAAGCTCCATAACCAGGAGCACTATGTAACCATCAAAAGATGAACATTCCTCATATGCAAGTATGGTTAATGAGGGTGTCATCTTAAAGAACAAAGATGCTAAGGGCATGTTTGGTGGGTGGAATAACCCACGGAATAAGGTCCTTATTCTGTGCTATGCTACCAGACAACAAAAAAAATGGCCAAGGAATGGGAGTTATGCTGTGTGAGGAGCATATGTTGGCCCAAGCAGTATGACTTATTCCACGAAAACGATAAAATAGAGTCATTATGGAATAGGGATACTTATTCTTCTTAATTATCCTTTTGGCCCTATCCACTCTTTAATCTAACCAAACAGTGGGAGGGTAATTTTGTCTTCATGATGAATCGTAATCTGTCATGAAATTCAATGTTCTTTACTCCCTTGCACTTATCCCTCAAACCAAATACTGAAGAATCCCTAATGTAAGTCCTATTCCTCAATAGTACGATGTATAAACCTTCATAATTTATTCTCCCTACTAAATGCTACCTAAAGGAATAAGATGTAGATGGTGCAGCACTATTGTAGGAAATGCCGGCCCTATAAAATATCTGCAATCAGGTTTTTATAAATGACATTCTTTTTTTCACCTTTTGGGAAGAATAGGATAAAGGAATGATTTACATTTATTTGAAAATTGGAGACCAATCTTTAGTGTTGATGGAAATCAAATTGAATTCTCATGAAAGTTCATTTTGTATGAACAACATTTGTTTAATAGGCTCCCAAATTTTAAGAAAGAGGTTGGTCAAGCCTGCTACTGATGGTATCTGCACAAAGGACAGAGACAGAAACCCCTGTCGTGAAGATTGGCAAAGGATGAGCTGATGACTCATGATAATAATTTCTATGCAGATCCCTTGTAATTTTTGATAGACAAGCATCTAGATAAAGCTATGATGCAAAATGCATCTGCTAGTTCGGGGCAACAGGGAAAGCTTACCACTCGCATAGAACATGTCATTGGATTTTATGCATGTGCAGTGGTTAAGTGTGTTAGCAAGTAAATCATTGCACCTAGTAAACAAATGCAATAGAAGTTGAATACTCAATTTGATCATGGTGCAAGAGCTAGATTTGTTTGCAGTTTTTCATATGATCCAAATCACAAAATGTTTCATTGCAGTAAAAGGAAAAAAGGGAAGGCACATCAAACTTTACCAAACTGGTTTCCATGTAGCTTTCCAGTTTTGCTTGCTAGCCAAGAATGAGACAAATTTGCAGTATTTCTAGGTGTTATAGCTATTGTTTCTGGTCATTCTCTATTCATACTTTATTCTTTTCAATTGTTTGTGGTACTTTTTCTAATGGAAGAGTAAGTGCAAATGATTCTGTTTCTGTACTATTTTGAAAATGATATTTATCTCTTTTGTTATGTTGCTTGAAAGATGCTTGATAATTAATTGTTTGGCTTATAGGGTCTTGGAGAAACATTTGGGAGGGTGACAATTGAAGCTATGGCATTTGGCCTGCCGGTATGAGCACTCATTTTCTTCCTTTAACTATAAAGTTTCAGTTTCTATATTTCATTTTCAAGTGACCTTGCTAGTACAGAAATTATGTTAGCTCTATCTACTTGTCATACATTGATTCATGTAATGAGTTATATCAAGTTGTACACCTAAAAGTGAGGTTGTTGTATTGAGGATTAGTACTGGTTCGGTGCAGTATACCAGTGTATCATATCGACATATGGTACGCCAAATGTTTTTTTCTTTTTTTTTTTCTTTTTGATATTTTTTCAATTTTTTTCTTCTTAACGTTCTATACTCAATTTTAACAATTTTTTCTTTAAATTTATAGTGTTTTTTATTGGTGTTTTGAAGTACTTTATAATGTCAAATAAAATTAAAACATATTAGTATATTACTAATGCAAATATAAGTAACAAAAATTTAGAAGAAAATATTTTTAAATTGCATACGAATAAGAATTTCAAATATATAACAAACACGTAATAGATAGTACGTACTGACATTTAATATCTGATGGAGTGTGTATATTACTAGTAGACATCGGGGTCTTACTCATAATTTAGACCTGCGAGGCCAACCTAGATCTCACCAGCATCGCAGGCCGACTTCATTGAATCACCATATTCAGCTTTTCTCTATGTCTCGTCATGCTGCCCTTGATGTATGGTGGGATACTGGCTTAGCCATGCAGAGATCATACTAGTAAAATCTGATCCGTAAATATCACGAGGATATGGTATTAAAACGTAGTACCTGCTTGAAGTCTCGGATATAGGATATCCATAAGATGACATATCGGATAAAGGATATCCATTTTTATATCCATAAGGATGCGGGTTATAACTAATCAGCATAGAATAAGATCCGGCATAGAAATCTGATTCAGATACATTCAGAGATCCTACTTCACATATCAAATCGTTTGCATCAGTAGTTTTGTATCTTAAACAACCTCGTGAGCTCCATCTCTGGTTGAGCAATAGTTTTCTTGCGGGCTTGACCAGGTTGCGTCCCATGGTCCCTATTCTGTGTAACATGAGTTTACTGGGACTCATCGGTGAATCGAATACTATAAGGTTTTATCTTCAGTGCGGCTCCCTGACCACATGATACCCCACTATCTGTCAAACGGTCATCATCATCGCTCATGCAACAATTTGGGGAATTGATCATCCAAGTGTTCCCATGTTTCTGAAATGCCTTCCCCTTCTTACTAGTTTGGGAAGCTGTTGCTCTCTTCGCCTTCTCGCCTCCCACTATCTAGCTCTGCTGGATGTCTTGATTAGACCCTATTAAGAGTCCTATATATATATATATTCACCATTTAGATGTGCACAAATTACTATATATTTTAAGATTTATTTCAATTTCAACTTAGATTCAGGTTGATTTAATCATACATAAATTACCTGCAATTGTGTAATGAAATTAGAGCAAGCATGATCTTACCCAAACATGCTAATGATTTTATAGTAAATTTTAACAATTATTTTTTATATATTTTTTTTAAATTTAAAAATATTTTTTAACTCAGCAGATTATAGAATTGTTAAAAAATTATTTAACTTTTGTTATTGCGCAAATGATCCTTGGATTTATGACATATCATGAAATCAAGCTTAAAGAAAAAAAAATTGGGCATGATTTCCCTATGTTTTTTCGTTTTTGGCCTATTTAACATGAAAAGAAAGGTGGGATTAGAATGGAAGTATCCATACCTTATTTTAGGCTGAAATCCACCTCATTAAGTTCAAATCAGCTGCAAAATGGAGGAAAATTGAAGTTTTTTCCACCAGAAAAAAAAAAAAAAAAAGAAAGAGAGGGGACTAAGAGCTCATGGAAGGCTTTTAGCCTCCTTCTCTCTTTTATTTCTATTTCCACACACCCATAACCCACCCCCGCTAGCAGAACCAAGCTGAAACAGCTCATATGGTACCAAACTAGACAGTTAGGTATGGTTCAGGTTCTACATTGACATGAAACAGCAAATTGTCCTAGTTCAATTTGGTAAGCCGATTCAGTAAGCTTAGAACCAAACGGTTCAGCATTCCATGCTTGAAAGGCTTTGATGTCCTTTGACTTGTTGACTTGATTCTCATGTCAATTCACTATTATCAGATTCTTGTCAGTTGATGGTTGTGAATAGCAAACAATACTGAAGGAAAAAATCATGTTTTTTTTATGGAAAAAAAATAATGTTACGCGACAACTTCAAGCATCCAATAGTTTAATGAAGCTTTGACTCGGTTCTTTTGTTTTCTTGTCACATCTAAGATTAATGCTGAACTTATTTCATATAATATGAACAAGAATGACATAAAAGGTGATACATGCCATCCACACACCTCTGAGAAATTTCATGTTGAGACGATGACTGCAACAAAGATCACAAAGATCACAATGGTGATGCTTGCTGGATTTGTAAATATTGAGAAACTTTTGAAAAAAGTGGTAGGAATTTAAACCATCATGGTGGACTCCAAAATCTCATATAGTTCAACTTAAAATATTAAAATTATGAGAATTTCATGATAATTTTAGCAATATTTCCCTTTTTTGGTTTTTCAGAGGTAAGCAGGTAGATATTTTCAATCTACAATATCCTTACAGCTCTGCTTTCATCAGGTCCCTTTCTCTCTAGTAATATGAAACAAACAAAATCCAGGATGTGGATAAAGGGAGTTCTGTTTAAGACTAGTCATTTTTTGTGAATTTTGAGAAAGAAGGTGACATGCGTTACTAAGTGAATGCGTAGTCCTTTTTGTATTTATTCTCCGCTACTTCCTCTAGTAGGAACATTATAAAACAAGATTTTTGATTTTTTTTTTTTTTTTTTTTTTGTTCCTCTGATATAGGTGCTTGGAACAGACGCGGGTGGCACACCAGAGATTGTTGAGCACAATGTAACAGGCCTTCTCCATCCTGTTGGGCGTGAAGGAACACAAATACTTGCCCAGAATATCCAGTATCTGTTAGGCAATCCATCAGTGAGGAAGAAGATGGGTTTGAGGGGAAGACAAGAGGTACAAGATAAATACTTGAAGAATCATATGTACAATACATTTGCAAAGGTCCTCGTCAAGTGCATGAAAATCAAATAGCAACCTTATTGGAACCAATCTCGTTTTCTTCATATTAGACCGTGATGTGCTATCATTTTACATGACTGGAAGGTTTTTCAAATAGCCATACTTTTTCCCCCCACCAGTCCTGTGAGTTGCAAATTTTGAGCAGAAAATTCTTCATTGTATTCTGGGCTACATTGGAGTGTTTTATTGAAATGTCACTTGGGTAAACATAGATCAAGTTCTACCAAGGCTGTGATCTGGAGTCCAAACCGGATAAATCAGTTGCAATTTATTGGCTCATGGTTTGTTCCGTTCAAGATTGGAACCACAATTCCTAGTTTTGCCTGTAACAGTGATTGATGCGGACAATATACCGTAGCATCAAAAATGTTACTTCTATTGATGCATCAAAAACTAGTGTCGCTTAATCATTTCCCTCATCATGCAGTGAATTTCAGTTATCATGCTATAATAGAAATCATGGATCTAAGCCGCCACCGTTATAGATCTGAAAATACTTTTGGTGTAAAATACTGACCGAAGAAATTATAGATAAGTACCGCCACCTGTATGATTGCATACTATATTCCTGCTGGAATTTTCTGGAGAAACGATACCATGAAAATCTCAATGGAGGCAAATGATAGGCCCCTGTTAATTACTAACGCCTCAAATACAGATCAATATGAGTGCTTTCTTAGAACTCGAACACTAATTCTGCATGTGCACTTGCTTTTTAGTTGGGGACTGTTTGCCACAAACGCCATCAACAGAGGATGCCCTTTGCATGTGTTGCTTGCAGGGGCAATACGAGCTGAGCTTATGTTTCGATTGTCTCGTGCTGGATATCAGGCGGTTTTGATGTTATCAGATGCCTTGCAGAAAATCTGTCAGCTGCAATCGAAATTACTTTCCTAAACAAGGTGAAATCACTTTCCTGCTCACAACCTCAAGCATAAATTATGACTATACTGCTCCCCTTAAACTCAACAACCTCTGGAGGGAACATTTAATCATGAATAGGACATCTTGAGAATCATTTGACATTTCTGTGCTGAACGGGAAATAGTGGCGTGTGGAAACGAGTGATACCACTTTCAGTGTGATGCAAGGTTGACATTCAGGGTTTAAGTGCTTAGGACGTCAATTAAATCAAATTCTGGGCCTGCATCACATGCATGAAAGATCATCATTTCCAGCAGAGATATCAGCCTTTCCAGTTGCCTCAAGCCAGATGAAACCACATATTCAAAAAAAAAAAAAAAAAAGAATATCCATTCAACTACTACTTGCGTTGGGTGCATCCACACCTTTGACTTTATTTTCTGAAGATCTTGAAACAAGCAACCATAATGCTCAATTTTACCATCTGATATCTCCAGGCTTTCCTTCTTAGCAATTCAGATCCAATTGCCTGCAGCAGAATCTTCAAATGTCTTTGATTACGCATGAACCAAAACCAAGTAATATTGTATCTGGAATTCTTAAATAAAATAATGTATTAGTTTTGACATTCATAACACATTGACACATCTGCCATAATTTCCAGCAATAAGAAACAGACTAGCTGGTTCTCCAAGTCATTCCTCAAGAACTTATGAACACAAGCTTTCATGCACATACATACGTAACACATGAGCGAAACCAGAGTACATTTGAAAACTTCAGGTATAATATAGATTTTAAGATGTCAGCATTCAAACTCATGCCTCCAGCCCGTGTTGCAACAGAGTAGCCTGATGCTGAAATTTCAAATATGGCCCTGGAGAATTATGACAATGTGGGACTTCTTGCTGCTCTGAATTTTCAAATATCCCTGAATTCCAAAAACTAAGTATGATTCAGAGGATGTGGCGGCAAATTTTTCAGACGTTTTGACCAACAAAAAGAAATATACCAAAAGGTGATCACCAATAATACAAACTTTACCATACATTAGGCATATCCCACGTGAATCAATTTGGAAGAGCAAGGACCAGCGTAAAAGGAAATCCCCTCAACTTGCGCAGCTGATAACAATGACATATCAACCGATGGAAACCAGAGCTGTTTGTTGATTATTTCAAAAAGGGATAGATGAAAAGAAAAGACACCCTGCTCTCTGCTGCTGCAACTGTGAGGATGAAGACTTGAAAAGTGACAGTCTGAATTGCAAAGCAATAGCTCTGATCGCTCTTCTCTTTTGGATGCAGATTTTTTTCTTTTTCTTTTTTTTTTTTTTTTTTGAGGTTTGGGTGGGGGGACGCACATGATGGTCATTTTGGTATTTTGAATTTCTTTATCATACCTAGCACTCAAAACTTATCATCCACCATTTTGGTTGTTACATTCATAATAGACATTAATAAAACAAATTGCACTGTACTCTAGCATATCTCCTATTTGCTTCATGTGAACCATGATCATATTGTAATCTTCTATGCTTCATGTAGAGAAGGTTTTGAGAGGGTGAGCCGTGGTGCAACGGTAAGGTTGCTCCAACAGATACGAAATATGGAAACCACCCCTCCACACACAAGGTAAATCTAACTTTTCTAAATCTTGCAATGGCAGAGCCTCCTGCATTAGGCCACCCTTTATTTTAAGTGAAGAAGTTCTTGAATCAACTAAAATTAGAAACAACTTTCAGGATTCATTCCCAAGCCTGATAAGCATCCCTGCTTAGATATGAGGGGAAAAAAGAACTAAATAAACCAGAGCATTCCTTTTTTCTTGAGGGAAAAACCAGAGCATTCTTTAAGATGTTGAACAAACACTAAAATAAACTCTCAAGTACTTAATTTCTTTGAAACTAATAATATATAATCTCTGACTTAGTTCTAGAAATCAAGTAGATTTAATTGTTGATAAAAGTTAATCACTAATAAGTAGTAACTATATTTTTTTAGATCTTTGGATAATATGAAGACTGTCAGAATTTTTTGCTTCCACATATATAATACTTGCACAATGCAAATACACATGTATAACAATCTTCTTAAACGAAGCAGGTTATTTTAAAAGGAGAACTAAGGATATTGTTTTGGCAAATTTTGAAACTTAATAGCATAGAATGGAGTAGATTAGTTATAAATGGACATAAATTGGAGTTTATAATGTTAACATAGTACACAGAACCAGGGATAAAATATTAAAAGCAAAATAAACTTTCAGCATGGATACTGAGGTAATGTAAATAAGAATGTTCTCGAGGAGGGCATTCTGTTTACAATATAATAAAAACTTAAGAACTTAATGTCAAAACTTGCATAACCGCGTTGGTAAAACCACAAACTAAATGATTTTCCATGGCACAACCTAAATACAGAATTACATTCACAGCAGTGAACTCAGAGATGAGAAAAGGCATTCAAGCTATACCATGTGTGGTCGTTTAAAGAAATTTATTACAAGGGAGAACATAGTATTCAGATTCTAATCCAGAATGGAGGTTATGCAATCTACTTACAGTTCCAGATATCAGCATTAGCCAATAGAACAGCAGGATATGCTTTGCCTGCAAGTCTTGAACCTGTCCAAATGGCCCTACATATTACCACCTTCATTCATCAGATAAGAATTAAGCATTAAATCCCAAGAAAACTTTCAGCATGTGTATAATAATTTTGAGCCAAATGTACTATCATTTGAGAACATTTTCGAAAATAAGGTAGAAGTGAAGAGGGGGAATTTTCTGTACAAAGATTAGCAACCAAAACTACATCATCTACCTGATGGAGTGATAGACTCCACCACCTAATGACAATAACTACAGCAGAAAGCCAAAATGGTTAAACCGAAGCAGCTGAACCAAAAGCTCAAAAACGATATCTGACTCGGCACAGCCCCAATGTCAAAAGTTCACTTGGAATCCATCACTGATGACTAAAAAGATCCTTTCATGAAGGAGATACATAAGCCAATCTCTATGAAAAGTCCTTGTCCAGCAAAATGGTAAAATGTGTTAAAAATCAGGTGTAATATTCCTATGCCCAAGAGGCCCTGATTCTTGCCAATTTCACACATCACCAAACAAATCTTTTTCAGATGCTTTTATTGCCTCTGCAGTCATAACTGCAGCCGAGGCTCTACGAAGTGCAGCATCAGCCCTATGCAGCAGTCGTTCAGCTTTCTCTCTCTTAAGCTTAGCCATATTTGATGCATGCTGAGCTGCACTTGATGCATCCCGCAACCTAAATTCATCAATATCTGCTCGATGATTTTGACACCCATCACCCTGTGACTGCTTTGTGCCGGGCCAATCATGCATGTCAGCACCCCATCGATGAAGTCCATTTCTCTTTGATTTTTGACTATGTGAGAATGGTGTCGTTTGAGAATCCCTGGGAGATGGGAACATTACCATCTTCTTAGAATTACTTCTGTTGAGCTTCGGGTGTGGAAATCTCTCTAAACCATCATTTGGCAGCAGAGATTCTATTCTTGCACTATCCCTTGGTGAGAAGCTGGTTGGAGACTGAAGCCAATGAAAAGAATCTGAAGATTCATAGCTTGGGATAGGGATAGCAACTAAAGCCCTCTCCTCTCCAACCAAAGGTCCATTTAATTTTCTACCTGATACCACAAATAAACAAGAAAGACATAACAAGGAGTTATAAACATTAGAAAAATGATATAAATATTAAACACAATAAAAGACAGGATAAAAGAAACAGTACCATGAGCATGGAAACTGTCCTGCTCTCTTGCAAAAGCAATATGGTGACCTGTGACCATTAGCTTCTTATGAGACCTCTGCTTAGACCCTTTGTTAGGTACTTCCAAGCCTCGTGGCCTCAAACAGAAAGCAAACATGGGAGGTTTCTTGAGCAAACATGCCTTATCTTGACACCCATCAGATGAGCTATGCATTTTGCTTATAGCTGATTCCCACTCTTTTAACTGCTGCTGGTAAAGCTCCCATAATGCAGGCTGAACCATACAAAAGAACAAAATTTGATAAGGTCATGCAAGTTTTTAGAAGGGAAAGAGCTTAAAGAACCTCTTCTGCCAGGTCTTTCACAAAAAAAAAAAAAAAAAAAAAAAAAAAAAAAGGAGTGTCGCCGCAAAATCTGCTACATGACAAGTGTGGTTGTGACAATCAGAGGCTAATTGAATGTATCCTGGCTTCCAACCATAATGTCAGTAGATGGAAATTTCAAAGAAAATTTAACTAGTATAGCCATCTTGTTGAGACTTCCAACCATTATGGCAACACATGTAAAACCATCAGTAAGAGTTCTTCTTTTTCTTCCTTATTCTCCTTCCAATCCTGGCCCAGGTCTATGATAGGGATGTAGGCTCATGATCAGCACTCATGCCTGAGTTTGCTGACCCTGATAATGAAAATGTTAATACATATTAAGTAAAGCAATTTTATTAAAGCGCAACTTTTTCATCTTCAGATTACATCAGTGTTCACCCTCTTTCTCATATGTCAATAGCCTCAGCAACAAAATATCCCATACAAGCTAAGCAAAAGGACCAAAATACTTCGAGGCAAATGGAAGGTCCGGTCTGAGCTCAGGAAATACAAGTCATTGACCTATACTAGATTGAGTCTGAGGCAGACGCATTACATATGAACAATGTAAAGAAAACATGGGCCAAGCCTGGCATTGTTGATGTGAGCAAATGTCATATAGAACCTAGCACCATTAGGACTCTGGGTGCGATGAGCTGGACAGAACCCTCCTTGGCCCAATGGCAACCCCTAGTTACATGATATGAACCACAAGAAGAAAGGGCCAAGAGAAGTACATGGAGGAAAGCATTATATTCCCTAAAATTTAAGAGACATTAAAAGATGAAAGATATTAACGCAAAATCATCATGCAAATGCATAGTAAAAGTTAATATACCAAGTTCATGAGAAAACCACAACCACAAGTAAACTGCACGCTTCATAAACATACCAAGAAAACCAACAGAAGACTAGTTTCATGATAATATAAACAAATAATTTGTCAAGCATCATAATAGAACTACAACCGCAAGTAAACTACATCATATTCTAAAACCACCATGGAAAACAATACATCAGCTCATAGAAGGTGACAGCATCACCAAAGGAAACATTTGAAGCACTAGCAATACTCAAAGGGGTCTGTCGGCCAAGCAGCAGGATCCTTTATCTAAGATATTCTTGGGCATGTACACAATAGCAATGGCAGAGCTGAAGTTTCAGCTTAAGTGCATCATAGATTCCTAACAAACACAGCCATAGAATTTGGGTTGTTGTAAGAAAAACATGGAAAAAACATAACATATTCAAGCGCAATGGTTTAGGGCTTATTAACTAGACCAATTTCTTGAATTGACAAACAATCAAAAGAAAGTAGACATTCCGAAACATTCAGCAGGCATGGAATTTCAAATGGCAAAAAAATGAAAGAGTAATTCGGGCATGGATCCTCCAACCATTAAGGACAAATACAATGATCTCAGATTCAAGAAACTAACAAGTTTCTTGGTTAGAATCAGATGAAAGTTTCTCTCAACAACATTAGAGAGAGAGCGAGAGAGAAGAGGAAACTGATGACACTGATTTAACAGCAGGATTTGGTATGCATATACTTTGATAGAAAGGTTAATAAAATATAATTTTGATGGCGTAAACAAGAGAAGACATCATTTGCACATTAAAAAAAGGTAGCCCAATGCATAAGGCTCCATCCACTAGGGGGATTTGGGGAGGGTTATATGTGCACAGCCTTTTTCACGTTCCAAACCCGTGATACGTAGGGCACAATGGAGCAATCTTACCGTTACACCAAGGCTCACACTCAGTAGACATCACTGGCACATCTATTATTAAAACAGTCAAACATAATGCAGAAGATCAAATTGGAAACAGAACATGTATAATCAGAAACCACAGATATAAAAAACAGATGTCAAGACAGCAGCAAAGTTAGCACCTCTAACAATTGCAGTCTCCTAAACATTGTCCAACCAAAACATGTTGGCAATCAACACAGTCAGTCAATACATATGAATCGATAAAAATATTCTTTATTGGTAGGAGAAAACATACATCATGTCATTATGTCTTAATGAAAAATTAAATCAAATTGCTAGAATTAGTTCAAAGAAACTATTACAGAAAAAATACAAGATAAATTAACTATAGTTTCTCAACATTTGAATCCAATGTCTGGGAATTTAAGCATCTATTATAGGATCAAAGAAGAGTTAAGTGAGCAAACGAAACATCACCTGAAATTGCCGAATCAGAGGCAAGCCTTTTTTCTGTCTCTTTTGATGCCAGTGTTTGTAAATAGATTTAACAACATCTAGTGGTCCAACATCAGCCATGAATTCCTCTATTTCATCACTTGAAAACTCATCATGCTGTTGAGCATATGCAATTTTTTCAAACATGTCCATGGCCCTTTCAAACAAATCTTCCGTGATCTCATGGATTTTACCACCAATAGAATCTGAAGAATTTCTTACTGTTGATATCCACTCCTCATCACTACTATCCATGTCATATAACACATGAGTTGGATCCAATGCCATGTCAACCTCTGTCCCAACTTGCCGATAATACTTTGACGAATTTCGAACAAAAGGCATATCGACAATGTTGTCATCACCATCTGCAATCAAACGAACACCTGGGATAGGAATATTTTTAACAGAGGCAGCCCTAATGTTCCGATTGTAGCACTCTTCATGCAATTGTTTGAAAAAAGACCACTGGCTCCGGTCAGTAAATTCTAAGGCCCAATCCTTTCCTCCTTTCCACATCATAGCATGAGTGTAACGATTTGTTGTCCCAGGCTGCAGGAAGTGGTGTGCCTTATGAACATATTTGGTCGCCCCTGAAAATTTTACACAAATCCTCCAATTATGCTGATCATCAGACTCCAGTACGACCTGGGCTCCACATTCTCTCCACCCTCTGTCTGAAACTGTAACAAGGACATTTGCAAAACAGGTCAATGACTCCCAATAGCTCTGGGGATTTCCTGAGCAACCAGAAGACCTCTTTACATTGTTGTTTTTCATTTTTTTATAAAGCTGTGTTTTGTGGTGATTGCTTTGGAGTTTTGAACCAAGTTCATAGCCTCCAGAGGATAACGAATATGACACCTGTGTTCGAGGCTTCTTGGAGCCACTAGCAAAGCCATTCTGCATAAAATCTTCTGCCCATAATTTTGCACGTGAAACTGAAGAATGGCGATCACGATGCCATATGCTTCTTGGAGCAGTTGGATTTGCAGTATATATTGCATGCTCATTCATTTCCCAGGCCAGATCAGATGCAGCACCAGCAGATTCTGTTCTCTTATCAAATGAATGTCCCTCCACCGCTTGGTCAAGCAGTTGAGCCTGGGCATTGGTAGCATTCATACAAGAATTGTACCCACCTTCAGACTTCTCTGGGGAAGAAGCATCTCCAGGAGAGGAAGAAGATGACTTATCAGTACCTCTCCATGACTCCATCTGACATTGAAAGCTTTCATGTACATTGACAGTCTCCTCATGACTCTTGTTCTCTCCATGCCTGTTGTTCTCCACATCTCCCTGAACTACAGAATTTTCAAGCACAATAACCTCGTTACTGCTAGCTGTAAGGAGGAGATCATGAGAGGACTTCATCCAGTCACCATCACTGCTAGCAGAGAGAGCATCTGTTTCTCGCCTTCCAGAACTGGCAGCAGCCTGACACAAAGAAGTTCCCAGGTTTTCGTGTGTGACTTCAGAAACTTGGTCAGAAGGTTCCTCAATAGGAGAGCAATCATCAGCTGTCAATTTGTCATTATTATCTGGATGTTCTTGTAAAGAAATTGCAGAGGGCTTTTGAGAGCAAACAGGGGCTGCATTGTTCTCAATCAGATATTTAACATGCAGACTCAACAAAAAGGTAGGTAAAGGTAAGAAAAAGGTGCATGGAAGAGGACCACCACGTTTCTCATCAGGGTAACAAATTGTAGGATTTGTATTCAAATAAAATAATTTATTGGGGATAAGCTTCTGTACAAGGTCTGAGCGATATCCTCCTGAGAAATCCTGCATAAAGGAAGCATACAGAAATTCACTTGACAGCCTATCAGAACTTACAAAATCAACAATCCAGCTCTTGACATGACTACATTCTTAGTTGACTATCAAAGTTATAAGTTTTTTCATGAAAGGAATGCATCTTTTCTAACTAAGAGAGGAATTTAAATTGCCAAAACATAGAGATGCTAGAGATCATCTGAGAGTAATAACATCGCGAAACTCAAAAAGCAAATCTCCCTGCACAGAAAGGGAAATAAATAGATATACAGCAGCCCATAATGCATCAACATATTGGCTGCATCACAAAAGAGGTCTTATAACAAGCACTAAATCCAACTTTACAGAACAGGGTTTTAACACCCTTTCCTTAACATTTTTTTCTCTGGGAAAAAAAGGGCCCCTTTCCCAACGCAATCCCCAATAAATTTCCCTTTTCTTGTAAAAATACATTTAGGACTTCAGTTTTGGTGAATGGGACAAAAACAGTTATTGCCATCCAACAAACAATTCAATATGCTTATCTTTCTCTACTAAATGACTCAAAACCGAGCTAAATGGAGAAAAAGAATTCATATAGCCAACCCCGATTAGTGTGGGATTAAGGCTTTGTTGTTGCTGTTTTCTCTATTAAATAGCAGTTAAAGCCTTATTTTTTTCCACTACCAAGGAGAATGGAAACATGGTCATCCATCTGAGGCATTTGTGATATAATCATTATCATTTAACAGAAAGAGATTAGTTTAGCTATTAGTTGGATGGCAGAGACTGTTTTGTTCAATTCACCAAGAAACCAAGTGCTAAATACCTTTTTCTAACAGAAATCAACTGTTTTGGGGTAGGATTGGAAAAGGGGAACTCACATGCCAAAATCTCTCATAGGGATGTCAGGCACCACAATCTTCTAATCTAGTAAGGACAACAATAAGGTTTTCAGAGAAGACAAAAGGTTAAACTGCGTTAAGTTTGCCATGTTATTTCTAGGACACACTTCCTAGATTATGTAGAATCAGAATGTCATAGTTCAGGTTAAAACTACAGGTATAATGTGCATTGAAGTTTCATAGATCCCAAAGTTGGTTTGTACACTTGGCATGCTGACTTGGACCAGTGACAGCTCTAGTGCAAATTTGTCAGGTACAAAACATGTGAAGTGGCACTAAGAATGAAACAGAACAAGAATACAGAAACCGGCTCAGGCTGGCCTGCCACCCATTGGGCCAGCTAGACCCAAGCTTATTTGGATCAGGTCTGAGCTTAAAGTTAGAGCCTCAAAGAAATTACGAGTCAAGCTTAAGCCATTATTTGGCCCAGTGTAGACCCAGCTCGAAGCTGAAGTTGAAAGAAGGCTCAAAGAATTAGCTCTTAATCTGACCCGAATCTAATCCTAAAACCTTAAAATGTGGTGGATCTTTTAAATTTCATACTGAATTTCCTCGCAACTAAATGAAAATAGCTCTCTATACAAATTTTCTTGAGTGCAAATTATTTTGAGTGATCAGGAGCAATTATTTTAAATGTTGCTTATTTTTATGCAAGTACTTACAAACTGAAAATTAACTCAGCCAGTCTAATTCTTGGCCTAAAAGGATTGCTGTGGGTCGCCACGATTAGGTCTTGGGCCAGGCCAGTGCCTTGGTTAGAATTGATCTGGGGCTGGATTTTGAAAAAAAATTAGGCCTGAGCTTGACCCAAAGCCACAAAACAAAAAAATAAAAAATTCAACTCGAGCTTGGGCTAGGGTGCGAGCTAACCCGGCCTATCCACTTCTAGCCTTAAATATGCTTTGAGATTTGTAGTAACAGATATCTAACGTTCACTTTACCAACATATAACCAGATGAAGATTAATTGTATATTGGGCAATATTCAATAATTCAAACTCATCCTGCAAAAATCAAAATGTAGGGCTCCTATCCAGTCATATTAAAAATTTGAAAAAAAATTTTATAGCTAGAACATGTCAAGCTTTACCGGTCAATGCTGATCAGAGAAAATTCTACATTTTAACAAATAAATCGCATTACATACTCCCAATAAGTATGACACCACCGTGGGTCCATGTATTATAGAGTTGATACATAGTTGGCAGGTACATTTGTAAAAGAACAGAAAATGCATAATTGAATATCAAGTAGAATATGCTGTAACAGATCTAACATAAAATCCACCATAACATGAGCAGTGGCCAAATTATCTCAAAAAATTAGAATATGTCTATTAATATGCTTCAGCACCATATCTGTTTCCCAACTATGAATTCCCTCTATCAGGAACTGCTCAGTTTTCAGCAAAACTACCAGATGAAGCGAAAATGTGTTTCCAGGGAAATATGCACCAATTCTCCACTGATGCCAACTATTTCAAGTTTTCAACAGATGAATGGACAATCCAACTGAATCAATCCATTAACATTTGTCTGAATCAAATTGCACAAACAACATAAATAAAGGTTTTGTTTGCCCGAGCTCTTTTTCCTTAACAGAAAGCTTCATGATTTATCTAGCAGCAAATTGATGGTTTCATCTGTTAACCACTGACCGGTATATATACATCATGTGTTAGTTGCCTCAACCAAAAATTAAAGGCCCATACGATTGCAAAATTTCAGTTATCTTTGTCCAACTATTTGAGTGCTTTATTTTAGTTCTTCAGTCAACAAGCCAAAACAAAACAACATTAGAATCAGACACTTGAACAAAAGGTCAGAATCAGAAAAAGTGCAGCCCTAGGATACAAATATGCACAACCCTCATATCCATTAGGTCAAGATAATGGATTACCTATCAGATAGTAAAAGAATATATTACAAATGCCTATCAGTAAAGTAAGCAAATTTTAAAAAATAATAATAATAACAGAATACCTTGAGTGAGGATGGTTCCTTAAAAACTGAAGTGCAGAGTGTTTGATCATTTTTGCTTGGGATGTTCTCGATGCTAGAATATGTGATCTCTGCCACAGGTAGCTCCTTCACTTTCATGCAATGCAGTTCAAGTTTATCTTCCAGGTATTTCCATTTGGATTTATTCAGCTTGAAAAAACTGTATAAGATGACAAGAAGCTCCCCTCCATCACACAAGCCTGAAATCTTGAAACCAATTGAAGTGAAGGGCATTTCTAGCTCTATGAAGTGGGCCCCATCATTATGTTGATAAAATGTTCTCATAATTAAACACAGTATAGATACTGCCAGCATTAAACACCCCTCAAACAAGAGAATCCTTAATCCTTGAGCATTATCAACAAAAATTAATTCCATATGAACCATTGGCCGCACAAGCATCAGTTTACAGCACTGCAGAAGAAAATGGGTGCGACACGGCCAAAATCTTTCCACTCCAAATGCAGGGTACTGAGGTGGTAACCTCAGCTTCAAAGTAACTTGTTTTACTTCCATTGATGTGCTGATTATATTCAGTCCTTCTATAATTGTTGCCCTGTCAGCAACAGAAGCAAGAACACTTATTGACCCAGTTGAACTACCACAAGCAGAGTCCTGCTCCAGCATATTGCCCAAACCATCCTTTCTACAGTGAAAGCGCTTCCTGAAATAAACATAAGATAACTTCCTATCCTCGAAGCCAGCTTTGCTCTTCACCACAGGCACTTCAGCAATGCCCTCATCAGATGACCTCTTTGGCAGATCAGATTTGGCAAATAATTTATTTGATCTCATATCAGATGGACTCACAGCCATGTGTCTCTTCATCTGCAACGAAATGGATGGCTCAAAATCCTTAGGTAGACTAGCCCTACCCTGCTTCTTTATCATATTAGCTGGGGTTGATTTCACTAGGCGAGTTGACCGAGCCAACCATGAGATAATGGGCTCTGACTCTGTCAAACTGGCTATACTATCATCATCCATAGCTTCTTTCTCTACTTGCTTACCCTTCAGTTTCTGTTCCAACATAGGATTTCTGGAACTAAACTTGCTTCTGACTTCACTGGGGAACAGCAACAGCTTGAATCTCTCATTTTGAAGATTGATCCATTCTTCATCACGATCATCATATTTGACATGGTGCAACTTTGTTACAGGATCATAATCCTTAATCAGGCCAAAATACCAACTCTTGTCCAGAGGCCAGAATACTCTAATTCTCTGCTTAACAATGAAATAGGGATCCATATCCTTAGAGCACACCTCATAGAAATGACGGCGCTTCCTGACAAAACTTTTACCATTGCGTTTCCTTGGGCGCAACACCCTACCTGCAGCATCCACTGGAGAAGTTTCTATCACTGGATCCTTCAAATTCCGATGAACTGATTGCAATGATGTTGACCTGCCCACTGATTTTGTTGTAGGCACCATCCTATTCCTTGAGAATCCTGTGCATCTTGGATCAAACCGAGATGAAAGCATTCTGGCAGCATTTTGTTCCAGGTTCTCCTCATCATCATCTTGAAAATCCCCCGAAAATAGCTCATCATGGCCAATCAAAGGTGTTTCATTCTCAAGATTAGTCTCTTTAACCATTGTGGACTGCCGCTTCTTCCCATTTTTGACCTTTCTACTGCTAAACTGAATGGAACTGCCACTTCCACCATCAGTGTGAGGACTAGAACTATTTCCACTGGATCTGTTCTCCTTAAATTCATTAAGTTTCTTCTTCTGCCTACCATTTGACACCTGAGACTGCGGAACTGCACTGATGGATGGTTCATTGTTCTGAACTTCTTCACTGCTCTGACCATGTGTGAAGCTGCTCGTAGATCTCTTCAAGCTGAAAGGATCTTCAGAATTTTTCCACCTCGAGATGCCTCGTGGTCGCTTTGGAATAACTACACTGTCAACCAGCCCACTCGAGTTCTCTGAGTTCCCAACACCCAGAGCTCGATGTTTTTTCTTCTTCGATGAGGGTAAGGTAAGATCATTTCCCAAATGTAGGGCATTACCACTAGTGCCATCCAAGTTGAGTGAAACACCCCTTATAGTGCTCGTTTTCTCCCTCTTTCCAGCAGAAAAAACAGATCCGTCCTGCTTTGGTCTCGCCAAATTCAGACTGTTGCGGTGCCTCTTAATAGCAGGTCCTAAACTGCTCAAAGAGACTTCCTTTCTATTTCTTTTGCTCCTTAATTCCTCTAGAACAGAACCACCATTACCACCATTATCATATGAGGAACTCCGTTTCCGCTTCAAAGCTTTAGCGATCTCTCTCGCCCCCAAAAGCTCCTTCTGAGCCCACGACTTTCGATCGGAACCCGTTGATTTCTTCACATAAATGCTCTGGAGATCCAAAGATCTCGCCTTCTTGGGAATAGCGGGTACCTCAGGCTTCTCGACGCTGACTTCCATCTACAAACCCTCAAACCGGATGAAGGCAACCAAAACCCCCAAACCAGATCATCCATCATACATGAGGCACGGATAGAAACCCTAATTCCGGATCTAACAACATCATTCCAGCCACATGATCCCGAAATGCACCGAAATAGAGCACTGAAAAGCACGGACACCGATCAAAACCCATTTACCAATCGATCTCCCGACAAAATCGAAACGATCAAAGCAAAAGGGGGAAACCACGTACCTGAATCAAAATCGCAAGTCTGGAACAAATTCACCCACCGATCGGCTCCAGACCATCTGGGGAAACTGGTTCCCCGATCGAATCCGATCTCTCTCCCGCAGAAATCCTTCGATCTGACGCCTTTCTCTGAGAGGATTTCCTAACCCTAGATGGAAAACGACGAGCTAGGGTTTCGATTTCACGAGACCTAGGGTTTAGAAACCGAAAAACAAAAGAGGGAAATAAAAATACAACTAGCTCCCACGAGGACTACGCCATACCTGTACGTCGGATCTTGATCCGACGGCCGATACTTTTCTATGACCAATGAGGGCCTCGCGGCATTAATGCGAGTCCATATTTTCGGAGACAAACCGACGGCTGAGATCGATTTGGCGGATGACGTCGACGGCCGCGATGCGATAGAACGTTAGGGAGATTTGGGCGGGGCACGCGACACGTCATGACCAACTGCAATTTCCCGAAAGGCTCTTCGGAGCTTTCGCTTTTTCGGGCCGAATCTCGTAAAACAATGCCCCTGTCTGCACAGGAAATTACCATTCCGTGCCCTTCTCCCTCTTTCGGCTCGCAACATTTGCTTGAGAAATTTTGCCAATTTGTTCGCCTTTCCTTTAACGAAGGTTTTGGTGGGCAGCGTACTGTTTTACAGTGATCCGGTAGACTCGGGCCCGGCGCTGCGGGGCCCGAGTAGGTCTCATTACTGACCGCCTCCGTGATCCGGATGTGGGAGGTGTGGGCTTTTTGATGGCCCGACCTTGGGACCGTTGCTTGTTATCTCTCACTCACGTCACCGCCACGTTGATGGATGGACCCTTTCCTGGGCTCGCAATGAAGGCATCTGATTTAAATTTTCATTATTGGGTATTTATGTGCTATTTATCTCTACTACAAATGTAACGTACACCACCCCAACAACGACGCATCGAGCGTTTGAAGCATCCAACCATTCCGTGTTTTCTAACCACACCTCTTTTTTTTTCCCCATCTCGCGCGTATTCTCTCCCCCATTCCCTTTTTTACGATTTAACCACGGAATCAGATATTCGATTCGTTTTTCTAACCATTTTATTTTATTATTTATTTCCATATTTTTATAAAATAAAATAAAATTAAAGCTCAAAATTTAGAATCATTTTTATTATTTATTTATTTATTTATATATAAAAATATTATAAATAAAGAATAAAAACATAGATGGATCACGCCTACCACATTCATTCTCTCTCTCTCTTTCTCTCTCTCTCTCTCTCTCTCTCTCTCTCTCTCTATATATATATATATATATATATATATATATGTATGTATGTATGTATGTACGTATATGTATGTGAACTCAACAAAGCATCCATCATACTATACGTCGTTACACTTTTTTCATCAACCCTCCACTTTTACATTTTAACTACAGGGTTGATTATTTATGTCTTTCTAATAACTGTTTCTAAATTTACATATTTTTATGAAAATAAAATTAAATTTTTTATTATTAAGTAAGGTATATTTTTTTTTATTAAAAGTAAAAAACATGTATTATATATCACATCCTAGTACATCTATGATGAATATAAGAAATTTAAATAGTTAATTGCTTTATTTATCTTATATTTTTTTATGCAAGTAATCATAAGTACATATTAATGAATGTTTAGTCTTATATTAGTTATATATTAAAAAAATTCTAAGTACTTATATAGGGTTAAGGAGCTCAAATAATACTTTCTGACCCATCTTTTTGAGTAATATCATGTATTCCTACAAATGATATCAGAGCAAACTCAATTTATGACCCATGTAGACTAAAAGATACTATATATATATATATATATATATTCAATATGTTTGTAATTAGATTTAATTGAATTTGAATGTGTATTTATATATGAACCCTAGGCTGTCTTGAATAAGAAGAACATATGAAAGCTCATATTGATGAGTGTTTATTTTTTCATCGTTACATATTAGGAAAGTTATGAATACTTACATAAAATTATGAAGCCTAAATAATACTTTCTACCTAGCCTTTTTATATGAGGCCTTAGTTTCTTATAAACAATTCTTCATTTGTCTCGTAGAGATTATTCTATATTGTGACAGTAATAAAAGCTAGAAAAGATAAACATGCATTTCCAAAGGAGTCGTGGAAGGTAAACGTGCATCTTCAAAGGAGCTGTGGAGGCATTAGAAGTGAAGATGTGGAGACCATAGCCTTTGCATCAATGAGTTGTATTACAATGTATTAGGGTTTGATATCTTTTAGGCAATCTTTGAGTTATTTGATTTACTTTTTTGGTCAAAAGAATATTAAAGCTTGGCTTAAGCCTGGTTATAA
The DNA here is from genome assembly GCA_017589505.3 of Metroxylon sagu. Classification (NCBI taxonomy): domain Eukaryota; kingdom Viridiplantae; phylum Streptophyta; class Magnoliopsida; order Arecales; family Arecaceae; genus Metroxylon; species Metroxylon sagu. The sequence goes on from JACVBY030000444.1 coordinate 27,792, forward strand.
ATGTTCAAGCTTTGTTTGCTTTCCAAAAAAGGGTGCATGTTTGCATGAGTATACTAACAAGGTGACAGCAGATTTCTACCATTTCTCGAAGAGAGACCATCCTTGATTAGCTCGTTCATAAACTAAAAGCAAACAAGATAATAAATATTGGCCAAGCTTTTCATGTATGGCATGCTTCACCTCTTGCCCTGCAGGTGACTAAGTGCAAGTAATCAAGCAATCTATTACTTTTTGTTCCATTTAATTGTATGGACTATAGATTTTGGCATAACAGATTTGGGGATTGGAATTCTACGACCAATATCGTTCGATGGTTCAAATATAATTATGGCTTGCTCTCAACCAATCCACTTCAATAAAATATCATTTGCTATTTAGCAATGACAATTTTATCCTAAACCTTATTATTTTGGTGAGGGTCTTCAAGTTATGATTAGATTTAGGATGAATTTTAAAAAAATCAAAATCGTAATGATAAAAATTGGGATGGAGCTAGTGTACATACTTTTCTATCCTGAAACTTATCCTGAATTACCGTGGATCTATATATAAATTATATATATATATTTTATCTTAGTGGAACAAAATGATAACAAGGTGGTAAGCAGGTAAAAATAGAGATGGAAACTAAATTTATTGCCGCAGTCGGGATGGAATAAGGTATGAAAAGTTAGGGTAAGGATGACAAAAACTAGCTCTGGCCCACTCCATGATCATTTCTAATTTGCATCAAAGCCTCAAAAGAATATGACTTTTTGATGGAATCCTCCTTGAGCATCACATGGTTTGCATATGCTTTTCCTTTATTCCATGTCAAATAGCAATGCACTCAAACCAGAAGGCACGGTGAGCATGATGTATATCTAATTTTTGCTTGCACGGTGGAAGTTGGCCCAACCGTGCACATACCCGCAAAAGTTGAACTGCTGGCCTTGCTTGTCATGGTAAGGGCCAAACCCTTTAGTCAAAAAGAATTGGCAAGTTCACATTCATGCCCACCCAATATGTAATGTCTAAAAAAAAAAGTTATTTAATATTAAATATATATTTTTTTTTTAAGTACTTATAACTTAAATTTATCTGCTATTAATTAATTTTCACTTAAGTTTTTAGAATCACATGGTTTCGATCCGCTGACAAATTAATTGAATCAACAGATGGTAGAGTTATACTATCGGCTCATCACATTATAAGAAAAAAAAATTATAATATTTTCAAAATCTAAAGTGCATATATCTCAAGTTCATCTCTTACTAATTAACTTTTACTCAAGTTAAAAATATAATTTCATTCTACTAAAAGATTAATTGGATTAGGTGGACTTAAAGCGTTAATTATCTTTTTACGTAATGTAATTATATTTCTTTGGTTTCCCTTCTTACACTTCTTACAGGTTGCCCCCTCTCTCTCTCTCTCTTTTGATGCAAGGGTAAAAATTAAGAGCCACTTGCATCCGTAAATAAGAAATAATCGAAATTAGAAAGAAACTGGCTGCCACCTTTCAAAATCAGATTAGATTGATGCACCATTGGAGCTATCCAGTTTACAACTTGATTTCTTCATGGTAAATGTGTATTGCCTTGAATGCCTTGGTAGATTTTTTAAGTTGCCATATCTCTTGACAAAGGATGAGCCTAAGCACCATCATTAGAAGAACCATTAATCCAGGCATGCACTACTTCCTCTAGGCTTTAACTTTCTTTTCCCCGCTTGATACATTATTTTAGTTATTTTCTTTTAAAGTTATAACAGAGGAATTTGTAGACTAATTTTAGAAAAGAACTCACACAAAACATTAAGAGGATGGATTTAGAGGCAACAAAATAAATATAGAGAAGAACATGGGATTATGTGGTTTAGTCAATGGCCTACATCTATAATGGCCATAGAACAAGCTTCATTTATGATGAAAAAAATTTTAATATGAAAACCATCAATCACACGAGTACTCTAAAATCTGAAGATAAAAATTATAGCCCCAAATTTTTGGGAACCACTCGCTAAAGTCTACTAGCATACACATTTCAAGCGAATCTCAACCCAAAGCTCAAGTGAAGAGATCTTTTTTTTTTTTAACAATTTATTTCATAAATACGAGACAATATAACACTAATCAATTCAAAATCTAATTATATTAAATCCTTTTGATATAATTAAAATAAATAAGACACCTTAGTGGCCAAGCATTGATTGAGGAACAAAGCTAATTCTGTGCCATTAACTTGAAAAATGATCTTGAATAGAATTATAATAAATTATAAAAGTTAATTTTTGGTAAAAGACTCATGGGATGAACACAAAATCAAAGTGATCAGTAGTAGTATTAGATAAATAAAAGAGAAAAGAGTTAATCCTAAGAAATGATTAAAAAAATACATAATCTGTTTCTTAATATAAGAAATCAAAGCTAATCTTGGGAAATGATGCAAAAAAAGTTCAATCTAGGTTTTTGGTTTAAATCAAAAAATATACATGCACATGTAAAGAGAGAGAGCATGACCTAACAACACTCAAAAAAATATTCATGCAAATTTAGTTAGGTCTAGTCCTAAATGATAGAGGTCTGACGTCGTCGATAATTTAAACAATTTGAATGTGATTTACTATTTATGAAATACTTATATATCAAAAACCATATAATTTGAACATCTTGATTTTTGCATCAAGAAGTTAAAATATATATAATATTTTTATATTATTTAAATCATAATTTTTTCTTACTAATTATGCATAGGCTACGAGCCTTTAAATCACGTGAATTTTAATGTATAGATATCTTAAAGATAGTAGAATATGTAATGGTTCATATTAATAATGTAGAACTTCGATGGACCAATATAAACTTAATAGAGTTTTTATAGACGATCAAGCTTTCTATATTTATATATTAGAGAGAGAGAAAGAGAGAGAGAGAAAGTGATGGCATTTTACTTGCAGCATTTACTTAAAAGATCAACAATTGCATGAGACTTTCATTAGGGATAAAATTAATTTTTGTATAGCATTTGTATGCATGAATATGCATATATTTTGTATAAGATGTGCATGAAAGGGCAAAGCATAAGTCAATAGTATAATTGCTGGCTTTCCCACAAAATTAATAGCCTATTTGAAACAATTAAAAATTATAAATTGAAATTTTAATTCCATAGTTTTAATATATTCAAATGTTTGAAATGAAATAAAGTTATACAATTAAAATTATGAAAATTTAAAATTCATAGAATTAGAAATTTGGTAAAAAAAATGATTAGACCATTGAGAGAGTTGAATTACAATTGAATAGCATATTCTATATTTCTCAAAATACTCAGCAAATCAAAATAATATCCCTGATTAAAATATTCTGACTTTATTTGCTCTTCTATCACACTAAAAATCTCAAGCTCATCCGATATCATACTCATTATTTTCATGAATGCTTAGATTTTTTTTTTTTTTCCTTAGATTTTGTTTTGAATCATCAAAGCTGGAGAGTTTGTTTGACAGAGGGTTTAGTAAGAAGAGAAGGGGAAAAGTAAAGAAAGAACTTTAGAATATTTTTATTTAAAAGTTTTTTAAAATAAAAAAAAGAAAAAATTTAGAAGAATTTCTAATATCCTTCCAAATTTATCAACAACAATAAATTTTAAATCCAAAAATTAAGAGATTTATAAGGATTTACTTTATTTCTTCTATTTAATAGGATATAAAACCCTTCTATATTTTATAAAATTTTTTAAAAAGATTTCAACCTTATTTTTACCTTTATTTTTTTATCTTTATCTTTTTTTTTTTAATTTAAAAACCTTTCCTTTCTGGCTATCTAAATAAGTCTTTTATTTTATAAGTTTTTTTATATTTTATAATTTAAAAATATATATATATATATGAGAAAATTATTTTATAAATTATATTTTCAACTTAGTTTCAAACAACGATATTAGTATGTAATTTTGCATTTTATTCCGATCAGTGGAATTGAAATCTCCGCAAGAAGTCGGAGACGAGTGGCTCCATTGTGCCTGTCGCCCACCCTCTGCTCCATCTCCAGCACCATGCGAGCCCTCCTCTCCCGCTTCCCCATCTTAAAACCCTCTCACACTCCTTTCTTTGCGATCCCCCGCTCCAAATCCAAATCCTTCACCCGGAAACCTTATTTCGCCCCCTTTGATCCCCGAAGGATGTCCGGTTATCCTCGTGCTTTCGCTGCTCTGTCGGGCGCGGCAGAAGATTTCGTCAAGGGGCGCGTCTTCCCCAATGGCGTCGCCGTCATAACCCTTGATCGTCCCAAAGGCCTCAATGCGATGAATCTTGGTTCAGTCCTGCCACTTTCTTTGTCTGAATTTGCTTTATTGACCAAGAATTTTATATGCTTAGTTTCTATTTGAAATTAGGGTTGACGATATTCTGTTTTACGAGTTCTTGAATTAGAGCCAAGGAAATCGGGTGAAAATTAGAACCTCTCCTAGTTTTCTTCTCAGTGAAAAGATGTACCATTTTGGAGTTCTTGGAGTTCCAGAAAAAAAAAAAAAAAAGGAAAAAAAAGCACGGGCTGAATCATTAGAAGTGATGATTGATAGGTTCCAAGTTATGATGTCTCAGTTATTCCTGGAGTTCTTGTTTACTTTTCTTTCTTTCTTTTTTTAAAATAATCGGATCACCAAAGTCCTTAATGCAGTGGACCTAAATGTACTTCTACCCCTTCCTTTTCTACGCTCTTTTCTTTCCTCTTTCTTTTTGATTGGTTTATTTTCTTGCGAATTCTTGAATACATTGAAGAATTTTTCACTTCACGGTCCCCTTTGAAGCCAGGGTTTAACATCTCCTGTTTTACTAGCTCTAGATTAATGACAAAAGCTAGGTTAACTCCTCTAAACAGAATCAATAAGTAAGGAAGTCAGGTCAGGAAGTTTGGGATTGGAACCAGGCTATTATTATTATTATTATTATTATTATTATTATTTTGTATCTTTCAATGTTTTTAATGAAAAGAGGCATCTTTTCTAGCTCAGGCAGTTGGACGATGCAGTGATGTTAGTTGAACTGTTAGAAGTTTTGCAGCTCATATTTGTGGCCGTTGAAATTGCAGTCATGTCTCAATCACTTTTGTGGTTCTTCTGTTTCTTATCGTTTTCTTTAAAGGCCAATTAGGTTCAGCTCACCCTTCCAGTTTAAAGGCTAAAAGATAAAATTAATAGCAATACACTGCATCCGTGAAATTCAAGTAACAGTATCCAGGTGTTGTCCAGTATCAATTTTTGATCTGGTTTGTATGGCAAGGAACAAACCACTAGTGATTAAATGAATAAACTGTTACTTTTTATTTCTTGCTTGTTTGTTCAAATTATATTTCAAGGAAAGTCAGATGCTTGTTTATTACATTATGAGTTGGTCATAGACACGTGAATATTGGAGATTATGGTGGTTTAAACGGTCATATGGCCGGTAGCTAGTGTTCCTGCTAGAGGATTTGTCATTCCTATATCAATTGTTGAGATCATCTTTACTGAATTTTGGCAGTGGTGGATGGATGCATTATTATGTCAGATATTTGTATAACTTTCTGTAGTCTGTGCTTATGTAATCCTATTATTTTCGATAATACTGCTGACTAATAATAATAATTATGCAGAGATGGACATAATGTACAGGAGTTATCTTGATGAATGGGAAACTAATCCATGTGTTAAATGTGTTCTGGTAGAGAGCAGCTCTCCTCGTGCCTTCTCAGCAGGTAGCTTTTCTTTTGTATCATTTGATTGTCATCGTAGCTTAAATCCATTAGTGTTTCAGGTTGAACTGCTCAGAAGTGAACTGTTTTGAGCAGCTCAGCTTGGTAAGAGCTTGGTTTGAGCCCAATTAACACCTTTCCCTTAATAATTGAGGAAAAAAAGGTCACCACATCCTTTTTCTCCCTCTATTTCACTTATGTGCAATGTAAGAGAGGAGAAAGAGGGGTCAAAAAAAAAAAAAAAAAAAAAAAAGGGAAAAGAGAAAGACAAGGAAAGAGTGGAAGGGTGAGTAGGAAGGGCAGATCCTCAATTCACAAGGCATTTTCCTAGATTTCTTATTCCATCTTCTTTTTTTAATCCCAAAAATGAAAAAATGGAAACGTCATGCCAAAATTTTGTATTTTGGCATAATTTTGTGGTATAATATAGATCTTAGTCAAATCTACACTATGGCATGATTTTTTGATTTTTTTTGATATTTATTTTTATTTTAAAATTATTTTTGGATAAATATTAATAAAAAATAAAGATGTTATCTTTTTTTGATAACAAACTGATAAAGGATGTTGCAGCAAAAATCCAAAAGGATAAAACCACGCTACTTATGCAAAAGTTCTTTCAATAGGCATTGATCATATATTTTGTTTTAGGTTCTAGCATATGGTTGTCTAGTTAAGTATGATTTTTCTTAGAAGCTTGCTTATTGCTTCTGTGTCTGATAACAAGACAAATAGCATAAAATGCAGGTGGTGATGTGAAGCGGATTGCAGTCAGATGCGAAATGTCAGAAATAATTGAGGTTTATTGGTGTCTCTGTGTATTATCTGTCAGCAGATTTAAGTATCACTTCAAGTTTCTACAAATAAATATCAAATGATGCTTGAATTTGTTTTATATCTATGTCATGACAGCAATTTACTATTCATAGTAAAAAAATCTTACCTGAATGCTTTTAATTATCAAGCTCAAACTAGTGACATTTACGTTCAAGGCCAATATATTAATGGCCTTTTTAATAAGTTATAGTATTACTGATATTTTTGAAATGTTTTCTATTATTATAATTGTTTTGATCACCTTCTTATGTAATCCTCCCTTGCAAGGTTCGCAATTTTGGTACCATACCTTATATCAATACTATGTTGGTATTATGCTAGTATGCCCCGTATAAGGGTCAGTATTGCATACTGACACTTAGTACATTTCCTAACGGAATTTTTTTTTGGTACCAAAATGGTAAGGTGTGCTAGGTACAGGGCTATATACACTAGTACCATGAATCTTGCTCACACATCTCTCGCTACTACCAACTTATGCTCTTATGTAACTTATGTGTTCATAGATTTTGTTTTGTCTTTAATGGCAAGCAACTCAACTCACCTAAGCCTTAATCACAAACCAATTGGGGTTGGTTACATGAATCTTTTTCTTCCATTTGCTTAGTTTAGATTCATATTTTCTAAAAAATGTTGAGATATTAAGTCTTTTCTGTCTACTCTAACTCATGTAGTTTTCAGTCTACTACTCTCTCTTTTTTTCTAAATATACCAAATTACTCCTTTGTACTAGTACATTCCTCGACTTACGTTGTTTATGTCCAAACTATCCAAATCGTATCTCTCAAGCTGTCCTCAACTGGGTCTACTCCACCTCAATAACAGGCAGCACACTAATAAAATTCTCATTACAGCTGCTGCTTTATCTCAGTTTGAGATTGAAAAATTAATATATAGCATTATAAATCAATTCAGCAGATGTAATTTTCTCAAAAAGGAAGGCTTGTATTACAACCAGTCTATCTACTTAGGTTTTAGACAGTCAACTCTTGATTCGTGTCCTGTCCTGCAAATATTGAAATGTAAAATATGTTCTCTAACTCTCATGTTAAAGTATTACTGCCTACAAATTTGATAGGATGGAGATGCTCCATAGGTGGAATAGAAGACATGGGTGGGGCAATATGGTAGTGGATACTTGGGAATTATTTTTGGGGATATGACAGCATGAGAGAAGGAGGTGCAAGGGATGCTTCAAGGAGAGAATTCCTTGGACATCTTTTAAGCTGGTTGTGCTTTGTTCGCAAGAACCAGATAGGTGATTGTGAGCAAAGCTTGTGGCACAACAATGCAATTAATGTCCCAAAGCTAGGTCTTTATCAAAACATATTGAATTTTACAACAGTTACTACCATGTGTAGTGCTGAGGATATAATATATAGTTGGCATTTTTTAAGACTGAACTTTCCATTCATCTGTTCTCAGAGAGAAAGATTATGGGTTTGTGAGCATCCACGTGGTGTTGTCAGCCAATGAATTTAGTGGGAGGAAATTTAAACTTGCACAAAGTGAAAACTGAGCTGCAAAAGCATTGATTGCTACAGGACATATGAGTTCATTTTTATTCATTTATTAGCCAATAACTTAGTCTAAATATTTTGATCTTGATATGAGTGATTCACATGCTTTTGTATCTAAGAGCTGGAATTATTATTATTATTAATTATTGTTCTTATTAAACAATGAAGGTTAGACAAAACTATTTCTGATCCAATTTCATATGCTTGATTCATTGAAGGAAACAACAAAAATGATTCCTATTTTGAAGGAAAGAAAGCAACTGGTGCATGAATTAAAGTTTTAAAGAATAAGCTCAAAGGTGGAGCAATGAGGACGAGCAATGCAGAATTTTATGAACTTTGCCTAACTACCATAGAATCTGGCAAAATAAAGAGGGGAAGGTGAAGGAACTGGAAATAAATCTTATCAAGAAGATTTGAGAATGTTTACACATAATTGGATGGGGGGAAGCATAGGGAACACAAGGATCTATGTTTTGTTCTTTCAACATTTTTTTCAAACATATTATGAGGACCCAAGTTAGGATATTTGGCCTATAAGTCTTTTAATTGAGATTTACAAGATGATTATGGAAGCCCCATTATGGTTGAAGAAGTTCGAAAATGTGGTTCTTTTCTATGAATGGAGTATGCTCATTTGAATCGATCAATAACTATTTGTTACATAAAATCAATGGATGCATTGTGAGCAATGAGGGGGAGATTCCCAATTTTGTTTTTTGAGGCTGCAGCATGTTGGATAATTAGAAGATGTATTGTTATCTGCGTTCATGGAGAGAATTGTTTTCTTGCAAAGATATCTTTAATAGCACAAAAATAAGTGCCCTTCCTTTGTCAAATTTTGGATATGAATGCCTCCCTTTCTTTGGCTTTTTGGGTTATCCATGGTTTGGTAAAGGAGTTCATTTGTTTTTAATGAGTTGCAACCAACAGTTAACCATACTTGAAACTTATTTGATCAGAACAAAGATGCAGGATAATGGCACTCTTCTTCGAATTTAGAGTTGATGCTCTGTAACATAGATTAACTGCTGATAAAATACTTATGATTGTCATTATGGTTGGGTAAAATTATTAGGTTGATTGAGGACTGAATTTTTGGGAAATATTGTAGCATTTTGCTAGTTGGAAAAGGCAAGCCTTTCTAGTTTGGTGGTCAAATTTCCAACCCAAGCCACATCAACCAAATTTTGTTTTCTTTACACGTTCTGTCTTGTGATTGTTTAGCATTGGCAAAATGATTTGTATTATATGTCTATTTGTTGTTAGCTGTTCATGCATTTCTAGCATCTTTTTGCATTGTAGAGGGTAGAGACTTGTTGACCATCAGATATTGAAATTAAGAGCTTAAGAGGGGCTTACATAAAATAGCTGCTCTATCCATCTGAACACAAAACAGAACTCAAATCTGAGCTAGAATTTTTAATAAAAGAATCGATTCTGTATAAATGTATAGTACATACAAGAATTATTCTGAATGACCTTTTTACTCTTTTTAAAGACAGAACTATCGCTAATTGAAGAGGGCTGACATTTGCTGATCAAAATGCCATTTTTATGTAAATTAAAAATTTTCATGTGGTAAGGAATGGAAACATCTAAGCAATTAATGTTAATACTACTTCAGGTTGGGGAAAGTTATTGTTTTGCTCATGTGCCCATATAGATGTTGATGTTAATTTCTTATTTTGTTTATTTCTACTGATAGAAAATATTATTTCTTTTCAGGTCTTTACTGCAGAATATTCTCTGATATGTAGGATTTTTGAGTACAGAAAGCCTTACATATGCTTCATGGATGGTGTGACCATGGGTTTTGGAATTGGTTTGTCTGGCCATGGTCGCTACCGCGTTATCACTGAGGTATAAGTTTTCCGTGTTTCGATGTTGTTGGCTGACATCAATGAATTTTATTATATCTCATAGCATTTTTGGCAATTTTTGCACTATTCTCGTACTTTATCTGATTTGATCCATGCCAGAGGACTCTTCTGGCCATGCCAGAAAATGCAATTGGCTTGTTCCCAGATGCTGGCTTTGCTTATATTGCTGCACAGGGTCCAGGAGAAGGGGCAGTTGGTACGTCCTTATGCTCAAGCATTGTACATGTAGCTAATTTTATACTCACAGCATCATTCTAAAAATCTTCAGACCTTTTGATTTTTCAAAATGTTTGTGTTACATGAACATGGGTTTGAACCTCAAATATTGCAAAGGGCCAGGTGACATAGGTATATCCGTACTTGTGAATATGACAACTTGTAAATGTTCTAATTCTACAAACGTACCTCTGTTCTCTACATTGATTAAAATTTTCATCTTTTTTTTTTTTTTGCTCATGGTTTCAAATCCCAGTGGAACATTTCGTGGGATGCAGGGACAGGTTGCTATCTTAGTTATTAGGACGGGACTGTCCTACCATCATCCTAGCATCCCAATTAGTCGACATGTCTTGGGACATTGGGACGGGTCGAGATGGCTATGTGTCTTGTTCCATAGAAAAATAGGGACGACTCCATCTTAGGGGATTTAAAACCTCATTTTTGTCTATATGTTTTTATCTTTTAAGCACATTCAAGATCTGGCTAATTATTTTATTTTTTATTTGAGAATTTTATAATGTTTGAAGTTCTATAGTTCACTTATTGGAATATTTAATGTTTACAATGGTTTCTTGCTATATCATTTGTTTGTAGCCATAACCATGTCCAATGGGTTCCCTATTTAGCTTTCAATTTTCATGGTAGGATTTGCACAATTTTGTCACATCAGTCATGAGCTTATATTAGGGAGCACAGAAACTGTACTTTTGATCTAGTTTTGCTGAATTTCATGGTTTGAAATTATGCAATATAACTCTATGTTGGTGGAGCTTCACTTGTTAATATGGTTCATCTCAAAACTAATCTTATCAAGAAGTTATTTTATCCTGAGTGGATTATTTAGATGACCCTGAGAATTTTAGGTTGCATGATTATGAGGGCTCGTGTGGGTGTGCTTAGTCCTACATTGATTATGCACCGAAGAAATCTTGAATATTTATATAGAGCCAAGGATCTTAAATAAAATCTTTGGCTAGCTTTTTCGTATGTGATTGTTGCAAATGGCATCGGAGTGCATTTCACTATGGCTTGTGTAAGCTAGGGGATACTACAGCGTAGGTCCTTATGAGGTTGGCCATGGACCAACCATAGTGTTTATGATTAGAGTTGATTGGACCTTCGTGATTAGATTGTTAGCTTGGCGAGGATGTAGGGGCTTAGAAAGGAGTGTGCGAGGACCCGTGTGGGCATGTGTTCAATCCCACATTGATTGTATGCTAGGAAGATCGTGGATACTTACATGAGACTAGGGATCTTAAATAACACCTATGGCTAGCCTTTTGGGTGAGGCCTTGGGTTGTTGCAATGATAATTTGGTTTAAATAGAAAAAAGTAGTGATGTTGGAGGCATTTGTGATCCGATTATTCATAGTGTGGAGGCTTGTGGAGCCACTAGGCTTGGGTCTAGTGCCGAGTGATTGGCCTTCTGTTGACGGCAGGCCGAGCGGAACTTCATCAGCCTTTAGTCTTTAATTACCCAAATACTTTTTTGGGGGCAATAATTCTGACCTTCCATTAGATGGCAGTAGTGCTTATACTAGTGACATGAAGTCCCTGTCAATGGCTTGAGATGGGCTTCTAAAAATCTTGTGTAACTGTTTTAGGATATATGGTGCTTTTCCTCTTGTGTTTAAACATGCCTATCATTATGTGTTCTTGTTGTCGCCCAAGTGTTTTCGTCATGGATCATCGTTTTGGTGGGAGCAATGTCATATTGTGATAGATAAAAGATAGGGACGGATAAATACAAGGGCAACATCTGGATCTAACAAGTAGGAGCTCCCTTAAGGGATCCAAATGGATTTATCAAGAAAAAATTATGCATTAGAGCACCATTTAAAGAAAGGACAAAGAATATAGTAAACCTACATATGTCAGCCTGTCTTGCAGCATTGTACTTGAAAACCACTACTTTGAATAGCTAAGCAAGGATATCTCCACTTTATTGACCAATCAGTAGTTCTAATGGATTTGTTTTTAATTTGCTCCATTCTTTGTATACAACACTGGCAATGGAGAAACTACGTCTTTGGCATTTGATTTCATTTTCAAAAGTGTAGAGTAGAATATGACTTGAACCAAGTCATCAGCGTAGACCCATCTGAAATTTGTGAAAGAAATGTGACCCCTCTGGTTTCAACCAATAGCATCACCCTGATTTATATCACATCCATCACTGATCAACATTTTGTTGAGCATCATGGAAGATAACTGTACTTTTGTCCATTTTGAATGCTTGGTGGTGTTACAATGCGTTAGGAATTAAAGGCATTCAAACTGTAGCCTCCTTTCTGACATGGTCCTTTCTAGTTCCTGCTCTTTTTTTGTACATAAGCTCTACTGTGGTGCGCTACATTTGTACTAGATCGAGTAGATGTTGCAGATGACTGCCCATTCAGTTTGTATAGTAAGATTAGAAGGAACATATTCTTATGGTTGAAACATAGCTTTATTACTCCCGTTTGCACTTTGGTCTGTTGGCATCTCTACTTTATACACTTTTATTCTTCTAGATTGAATTTATCTGTTAAAATTATTCTGCATGCACTAAATGTTAGGGTCTCAATGCTACAGAACTTCAGCAAATATGACAGATGTTTGTGTCTGTCTCAGAAACAATCAATTAAACATATGTTACTGCTGATCACTAGCTTTCTGAAAATACCAACTCTTTTATGTTTTTGAGTTCAGCAGAAATGTTATCCTTGGTGTATATTCGGTGCTCATAGAGTGCTGAATAAATGCTTGATCGTATTTTTTTGTTTGCCTTTCTTTCTACATATTATTTACAATGAATCATGCAATCAGCAGAGGCATCTCTGTATTATCATACATTTTTAATTATGTATTCTAGCCACATATACTCTACTATATATATGATGAATATTTAGCCTACTAATTCATTACAGATAGAAAGTGACCTGAAAGATTAAGGATTGCTCCTGATCAAATTTTAACATATTTTGTGATATTTTATGGATGCTTCTTTATAGAATCTCCTTTTCCTTCACCAACTGTAATTTTGTTACAGGTGCTTACCTTGGAATGACTGGAAAAAGAATTTCATCTCCTGCTGATGCACTATATATAGGTCTTGGAACTCATTATGTCCCATCTGCAAGCTTGGTTGCTCTCAAGGAAGCTCTTTTAAGTTTTGACTAGTATATCTCTGGTTATTATTTAATATCTATTTGTGTTTACTTTTGAATATAATTTATAACCATAGGCATTTAATATCTTTAAAAGAGTGTAATCCTTTGTTTTAGGTTTTTTTTTTTTTAGTGATTGCATTTAAGATTGCTTTTTTGGAAGTGCAAGTAATGCAATCATTTTTGTTGAGATTCGGCATGGTTGCTTTCAGTTGTCTTCTGCTTGGAGAAAATTAATCAATCATTATATTAATTTGGCTTCACTAAAAATAAAAGTGGCTTAAAAAAGTCTAAATGTTATTTGATACTATAACAAACTTCAATTGGTTATTTTGTGGTCTTTAAATTTTATGTCAAGATGAGCCCTCCTATTTTTCATGAAACTTATGATTAAGTTTGTGGGCCCAAGGCAACCCCCCTGGGGGGAGGGGTGTGAATTGGGTTTTATAAAATTGAAACTAAAGTTTAATAACAAGTGCAACAATTAAATCAAAGTACAAGAACCAAATATGTTAACCAAGCGATGCAATGTAAGAATAATTAAAAGTAATTGCAAGAAAATAAATGAGCAAGTAAAGCAAATAAGGCATAAGAGATTTATAGTGGTTCGGCATCCCTTGTCTATATCTACTACCCAAGATGCCTCCTTAGGATTTTCACTATACCAATAATCTTTAACTGGGTGAAGTCTTAACTCTTGCATCTCTCCTTTTATTGGGCTTAAGAGGGACACTCACAACTCCTTTTCGCGGGCTTAGAAAGAACCCTCGCTCTCTTGGCTAAGATTAAAAAAAAAAAAAAAAAATTACCCTTTCAAAAAATGAAGATTAGCAAATGAAGCTCTAAACTTGGATGGAAAGGATTTTACACTATAACTTAGTCTAATTATTTTAAATGAATCTTGAGCCTTGTGCAATCACTCTTCTACTAAGTTTTACAATCCTTAGAAACAAATAATTACAAATTAAAACCTTCTCTTTGAGCGCTCTTGTGCCAGATGATATTTGATTTTCTGTTGTTCTTTTCTGACTTAGACTTTTTGCACACTGCTTGAGTTTCTTAAGAGTCAGGTACATGCCAGATGAAATTTTGCTCATGTTTTTGGCTAGAATCGAATATTATATGTCTATTATCATGTAGACTATTGATTTTTTAATCAATGTCTTGTTATTATCAAAACATGTATTATTAAACCCTTAGGTTCGACAATTTTTTTTTTTTCTGAACTAACTTTTTTCCAATAGAGTTCTTACAAAAGGACAATTGAACCATGTTTTTGTAAAATTTCTTTACCTTTTGTTTTTGTGTGAACTGTTTCCATAAAAATAGACAAGAAGCAACTTTCAGAGTTTATGTTATTGAGATGCAAAGTGTGAAACAGCTGCCATGCTGCCATATTTATTTTATGTTTTAAATCCAGGGTTGCTGAACTCTGAATCCACATAATTGCCTATATATTAAATGTGTCAAACTTTTATTTCTGTCCCAGAAAGAACTAAATTCTTGGTTTCAACCATCAAACTGAATTCTCTGTTTCAACCATGAAATTTGTGGGAAAAAGAAACAAACATCCGAAGCTGTAGAACATTCAATTTTGGTTTTGTTAATCTGAGAGCATTTTTATTTTATATATCATGTAAAAGTGCATGTGTTGATTGGTTAACTGCAAAGAGAATGTGTAATTTGGTTCATTCAAGAGTGTCTCAATTTGATTTTTATGGATTTTATTTGAAAAAATTATAATCCACGTGTTGTGTTATATATCGATATATGACACCAGCAAATCTACTTGTTCTACTGTTTCTTCCTTGGTGATTTATTACTAATTTTGTTATTTGTTTTGGAGTTCTGACTGGTCTCTGCCTCACCATTTGCTACCTGTTCAATATCCCAAATATGGGTGGGAAATAAGTCCTGCAGCTTTGATTTGGCTGAGGAGAGGCAAACAAAGGGAGAAACATGGGAGGATTAATGAGTTAACCATGCAAGATTTGTGGTAGATTTTGAGAAAGAAGATTTTTGATATATTACAAATCATACCTTGAATCGATGCTATGTGCTTTACAGGGATATGTTGGTAACTTTAACTAAATGACCATATGGGTAAACCTTCCAACTTCAAATTTCTGAAGTAGATGCTGTCAATGTTTTAGATATACCATGGGTAGCATAGAATGCATCTTTACTGCATGCTTATCATTGATCTGATCATATCAACTGTCTTGGCGTTTATTTGATAATGAGTTTATTAGCCAGTCTGGATCATTACTATTTGTTTCTTTGAGGATCCTATTATGATTTTCTTTTGTTTATTGAGGTGTTTTTAAATGTTAACCTGATTTAAAGCTGGAAAATGTCTCCAAAAGGCAGGATTTTGCAGATTTATCTTCTCTCTATTCTTGTGATTTTCTAGCATCTGATTTCTGAGCCATAGAATTTAGATCAAACAAGTGATTGTGTTGTGCTATACCATTCACTGAGAATAGTGCGGGCATGAACTACCAAATTAGGATAGTGTGTAACCTGTATCAAAGAGCACAGACCACCATATCAGGATTTTGCTTATATCTACAATAGACTTTAAGATTCAAAATAGCTACCAAAGTTTTTTTTTTTTTTTTTTTTTGAGCTTTATTGTTAAGTAGGTTTATAGCAATTGAAATTGTGAGGGTAGGTGAAAATGATTGGCTGAATGACACAGTTATGCTTACTCTACTCACTGTGCTTTTCTTTTTGTTTAAATTAATTGGAAAAGGTGGATGCATTTGCACCTATTTCATATGTTAACAGAACCCAGGGACACTGTTTTCTGTAAGTACATTTAGATTGTCTTGACATCATGTATTTTGTGCTCACAGCTCTGATGACCCACACGAAGATGTCCGGGAACTACTATCACGATATGAGAAGGAGACTGAGTCAAAGGCTCAGTTGAAAATGCTTTTGCCTCATATTGTTTCTTCTTTTGGTTCACATAGATCAGTCACTGAGACAATAGAAGAGTTGAGAAAGCATCAATCGAGCACTGATGCTATAGGTATGTTTTTATTCAATTTGCTAACAAAAAATTTTTGTTAAGTGCAGTAGTCCTTGATTTCTTCAATTGGTGCTGAGACACTTGTTTGTTGTTGCACAATTTTCGTATCATTGGCAATTGATATTGGGGTGATGAAGCCAAAATCAATGGTGATGTAGGTGGAGGTGACGAGATCACCACATTTTGTTATACTCTAGTGATCCTATGAGGCAGTGATCCTAAATCACCCTCATTTCTAAAATTACAGCCCAATCCAGTGATGTTAAACCTGTCCTTGAGGACATGTTTCCAAGATCATCCCAGGGAAGTATTGTTAGGCTGAAAGTTGGAGATAAAAATGCCTCTCAGTTCGGAAATTTTAATTATTGGAATATAGCATGCCAAACGCAATAATCTTAGATCATCAAGGATCAAATTATCTTGGAATAAGAATTATCAGTGATCTAATATCATCATAGTGATCTCATTTGGGTCACCAAATGCCACCATCAATTGATGTTTAATCTTCTCACCATTTGAAACAATGAAACTTCATATGTGCAAGGATTGATGGAGATGATATAAAGAATCAAATGCAAATTTTATGTTTTAACAGTGCATTTACTTTTTATATTGTTCTATTGACAACTAGGAAATCCCTAATGTCATATTTCCTTTTTTTTTTTTTCATTTTGCAAGTGTGATAGATATTGAGTTTTGTAATTAATGACGTTTTTCGTGAAGTCATTATTCTTACATGTCGACTAACACGAAACTAGCACAATAATAAGGACAAAGGTTCTAGACAATTTTACCAACATCCTATTTGCACATTTTTCTTATATTTTTATGACAGAAAAGATGTTGCTATTGAATTAGCAATTCTCTCTTTCTATCACTTGCATCCAACATAACATAGTGTGCAAGCCTTATCCTCCCAATTTGAAGAGGCCTTATGAGTTGGTTTTGGATGTCATACTACTAGCTGTTTTCCATTGTTTGCCAAAATGTTCTAATTTATTTATCTTGATGGTTCTTCTATTTCGAGTCCTTAGGTTTAGAGTTCGTAGATTGTGCAAAATTGATTTGGATACCTTGATGCAAGACCATCTTTGTGAGTGGTATAGCTCCACTTTTGACTCCCATCCAGTGATGTAATCCAATTTCAGATTATAAGGGGGAAGTGGAGAGAAGGAATTGATTTGACTGAGTCCATGATCAAAAGAAAGAATTTACACCATGTTTTCAGGAAATCTAGGATTTTATATTAATGAGGCTACAATGTCTTGAACCCATAAGGAAGAGATGTAATGTGAAAAGTTTATCTGACTTGATGACCTTTATATACCTATTCTTACCACAAAGCTTCCAGTTTGTTAATACTTGGTTGAAGTAGAATGTTTGATGCTTCTAACACTTTCAAATTTCAAGTAATGTCATGTTGGGGCACCCCAAAATCATTCATGCTAATCCTTGACAAATTATCACCCTTCAAGTTCTGGCCGAAATGTGTGATTCAATAATAGGTGCCTTAATAGAAAGAGATTCTAGAGCTAAAGTCTATCCAAAATTGGACAAACCAACTTGCTTTTATTGTGCAGAACTCACCCTCAACTTTGAATTTGGTCAATTAATAGACTCTAGAGTCTAGACTATGCTCTAAGTCAGAAAGGTAAAGAGGCCTGTTAAAATCTTCATTAAATAATCATAATGGATTTCCGCCCAATATTAAAATGGGCTGTTGAGGTCCACAATCTTTTTCATGTGATGCCCGCCTTGCAACACTATCAGTAGTGTGTACCAAGTTTCCGTTACTCAGCCTTGCAACACTACCAGTAGTGCTTACCAAATTTTCCTTGCTCAGATTCATTAAGTTGCCATGCTTTGAGGGTTCACAAACCTTGGAGGAATTGTCATGATGGCACCAAGGACTTAAAACTTTGAGTAAAGAATCTGCATAGAATAAAATGTAAGCACAAACTACTATAAAAATGTTTAAAGCAATTAATGAAATCATGCATTGGTCTCATGTTTGTCATGATAATCATCAACCATAGTGATGCTTGCCACGGATTCATGATTTCCATGTGGTCATTGCAAAACCTATATCATCATGATTAATATTGATATCATAAGTCAAAGGATGGTCAAGCATGTCATTCTTTTGGATTGGCCTTTTCAATTTTGTTTTTTATAAATTTGAGGATATGATTATGCAAAAGTTCATTAAGAAGTAAAATATGATCATTTCATTGTTGTTTGTTTCTTCTCTCCAATAGGTTAATTTAGGGAAGAAAAACTAGAACTTCTTTGTTAGGCACTGCATGCCATTACTTGAAGCGCCTTTGCCACCCTAAATATAAAACCAAACTCATCCCTCTAGAGTATGGTTGGGCTGACCTCATTAGGCTAACTTCTTGCGGTCTTCAACCCTTCTGTCTCTAGTATGACCATCCTATTCTTCACCCTTGCCAGCCACCTCTCCTGGCATCAGACTATTGGCTCCACCTCTAATGGTCTCCCCTTCTCATTGCTATTGTTTGCTCCATCGCCTTCCTTCTCTAGTTCGACGTCTTCCTTCTCCTCACCATCCACAAAACTCTAGCCTACATCGCTGCCTTATGCCTTCGTAACCTTGTTGCCTAGTTGCGATTGTTGCTTCCTTACTAAAACCATTGCCATTAAACCGACCTTGTAGATTCCTCGACCTATGGCTCCATATGCTCCATATGCATAATGATTGCATATATTAATTGCATGCATTCAAGGGACTACAACTGCATATGTTGCTTCACTCATTGCATTTTAATATACCAAAAGTATATGTAGTTTTGGTTATTAAAGGTAGTGGATATAATGTATTAAGACTAAAAAAAACTAATGTTAACTAGCAATCAGAAATCCCATCCAAAGTTGGGAACAACATCCTGTGTGTAATTTAGATCTTTTGAAAGGTCTATTGCTGGGTAATGCCACATGGTTGGATTTTTGAGCAATATCATTTATTGATGTAGGACTTAGTAGTAGGATTCTTCATTTATGGTGACATATCCACTTTCGAATCTCCTCGGAATATCATCCGCGCACACACTTCTTAGATGTTTTTTATTAATTTTTTAAGGGATGCGCCTCTGTGCCTGCATCCTACCTGCTTTTGTTAACAAAGGTTTAGGATAGATGGCAATAATTATTCTACTAACTAATCGAGCATATATAGAATGCTCGTAATTGACTGGACTTTTGATGGTTTTTTCACTTGGTTATGAAAAATCCAAAATCAATCGTGGCTAATTGTTGATCAAACCTGATATTTAGATTTGCATACATTTATATCTGTCTTCTTTATTGGTAGTGTTTGAAAGCTAATTGTAAATTGATGGGATGAGGATTATAATGATTAAATGCTTTGTGAAGCCCGAGGAACATGTGCTATTGTTCATAAGATGTGGTAATGTGGGTGGGAAACACTCTGCCTTATGGTTACAAGACCTTGGTCCCTCTAGCATTAAATTTTATGTCAAAGAACCTCAATGGATGGATGAATAGGGTCAAATACCATCAAGGAGGATGATTATGACAAGGATGCAAAGGAAATTATGTTAGAATAAGATTAAAAGTCGAATGCACACCCCTCACTATCACAAGGCCCCTGGCCGAACTTTAGGGTCATAGAAAACCAAACAAATGAAGGGTATGAGGTGGCAGTCTAATAATCTTAAATCTTGCAAAATAGTTCAATAACAGGTCATTTGCAGTGTTAAAGGAAGTCCAATGCACATCTCAATCCATAAGATCGCTTCACCATGGTTAACATAAATAGAATTTTAAGATGAAACCACTTCTATTGTGTCTGGCATCAAGTAAGCTTTGCAACAAATATTAAATTGGATCAATCAGATGTTGAATGAGAAAGCTATGGGTGAATTGTGAAAGATGTTAGTGAAATTTTAAGATTATGAATGGATGATAGAACTCTATCGTTGGAGCACATCCAATGGTAGTAAACCCATCATCGGAATATTTTGGATGCCCGAAACATGCAGTTAGTTGCTAATAAAACCATGATGGTCAGATATGGCTGCAGCAAGAAGAGTACTCCCAGCATGATCTTGAACCATAATCCCAACTTGTGAAGTAGATGAATGAATCGATCCATCAAAATTAATCTTTACAGACCATGGTTATGGGGGCTGCCATGAAACAAGGTTGTAAAGGGCCTTTGAACCCCATAAAGACACCATGTACTCTTCTCTTTTGCTATGGTGTGACTACATGGTAACATTCATGTTATTCAAAGGTTCTTCATCTTCTGTGGCTCCGAATGGTCCTATGTGAAACTAGCACAATGTCGGTGTATAGGTGAAAAGGCCAAGCAAGGGCTTTTCACCTATGGTCGAATTGAAAAATTTGGTCAATAAGAAGCTGACTAGTTATTTTAATTATTTTAATAAATTTTGCCTTATAGTTTAGAATTAATGTTTTAATTCTTCATTCTTGATTTCCGGTTCTAGTTTACATTTGAAGCCTTCTAGTTGAATGAGTGTTTTTAGTCATTTTCTTTATTTTCTTGCTTCAATAATTATTGTAGAAGGTGCAAAAAAAATTATTTTATTTAATTTTATTTTGCAATTCTAGAAATCCCAAATCACTTCTAAGATAGGACAGTCTTTGTTCGAATTTGCGGGGTTTATCCTAGCGATATCAAGCATCTTCAAGACATCCTTGGCATGTCACTGTTGTAACCCAAATTAGTTTGACATCTTGCTTCCATGTGTGTGCATACTGGCTTTATGTAGCCAAATCTCTGGTCCTTTGTGGTACATAGTTGCCATCATGTGAGATTGCCTGATCACATTTCATAAGCAAAAAGTTTAAAAAGCTATATGATAAGTTATAATGTTGAACTTATGCTAGATGCCTTTGTCATTTGAAGTCAAACACATGAATAGAGCACTGCATCAAAGATTAACCACGATATGTGGATTTTAACACTCATGTTGTTGCTTTCTTGGTTTCTCCATTTATTATTTTTTTTAAAATGCTGATCTTGAAAGTGATCTTGCATGAGCCCTTGGACTTTCTTTGTTGTTTGTCTCTAGTCGACCAAATTGGGGGTTGTCGTATTTTTCAATGCAATGTTTGCATTTTTTTTAAACTTATGTTAGGGAGGTTGTTATTATAGTATAATGAAATCATAGTACTTTTAGACATACCTTCTTATCATGCATGAAGGTATTCTTTGACAATAGGGTAAAGACATGAAGTCTAGATATCTATAACATCTCATGCTAATAGCTTTGGCTTGAATAATAGTCTAGCATTATTGCACTATCTTAAATAGTGGTTTTTCTGAGTTTCTTGACATTTAATCCATGACATAGCATAAATCAAGTTTTGTAGTATCGATTCTAGATTGTGTATTGGTAGGAGACTGGTATAGTATGGCATTGGTACTGTACAATATTGAACCATACTAACATACCAAAAAATATATTCTATTCAAGATTTTAAGCTTCCATTGTTGATTTTTGAGTGAGAAAAGATTTTGTGAGTTCATTTTTTGATATTTAAATGTAATATATTTTAATTTCAATTTTACATGTCTAATGCAGCCTCTGATAGGAGATATTGCATATATTTTTTCAGTCATTATTAAGTACTAATAGCCTAATTAGTCTAGAAGTACTTTAAAGTTAGGCTTCTATTCAAGAAGCAATTAATACACCAAAAATTAGTCAAATTGCTACTTTTTCTCGCATGATACTATTCTTTGGAATCTAACATCCTCTTTATTTTTTCCATCAATTTTGTCAAAAAAAATGTATTTTAATAAAATAAATATTAAAAATAAAAATTGCACCTTGTATAGGAATAAGTAAGATCTATGATAATCGCAACATGCCAGAGTACAAAATTTTGGCATGATTTTTTTTCTTATTTTTTAAAAATTTCTGTCCATTTATGGGATGTAACAGAAAAAAGAAGATAAGAAGAAAATACCTGGATGAAAGGAATGGTTTATCCTTCCACTCTCTCCCTCTCTCCACTCTTCCACTTTGACTTTTCTCTTACCTTGTAAAAGATGGAGAAAAGGGTGCCACAGCTCTTTCTCCACCAATCGTTAAGGCTATGAATTGGTATAGGGTCCTTATGAGGCCAAGGCACTCAACAACCGAGCAGTTCTGGAGGTTTGGTTTGATAAGAAAATCCTATACTGGGACTACAAATTGTCCCATTCATCCTGGTATGGTACAATACTGACCGAACTAAGTGGTTTGGTGCGATATTGCGTTCCTTGGTGGATATGTTATGTTAGATATTCTACAATATTGCATTCCTTAGTAGATATGTTATGTTAGATATTTCTTTCTAGATCTGTAAAACTATCCTTTGATATGAACATGCCAATCGTTTTGGATATCTTGTCATGCTTATTCTTTTCTGCAGTGGCTGAATGGGCAACCAATGCTCTTCTAGGACTTGGCAAATGTTCTCCCTTTTCTCTCTGTGTGACCCAGAAGCATTTCTCCCAAGTTGCATCCGCACATCGAAATGATGAACACCATTTGTCAAAAGTACATCCGCTGATTGCAGTGTTGTTCTCTTCTAGTTTTAAGCTGTTTATGCATATTTATGTGACTTATATTTATGATGCTACATTGCACATCCAGCTAGATGGTGTTATGAAGACTGAATATCGCCTTGCCTTGAGGTGCTCAGTTCGAAGTGATTTTTCTGAAGGTGTTCGAGCAGTCTTGGTGGATAAGGACCAGGTAATTCATATTTAGATTTTTTTTTAATGCCATTCATTCATGGAAGTAGTAAGAGAATGTTCATCTAGTTTGAAGAAGGGTGGTATGGTATTATCAATATTTCTTTCTTCATGCTTCAGAAAATACTGATTAAAGCAGCTCAATAAGAGACACCGAAAATGATGATAGGTGGCACCTAACAACTTGCAATCTAGTTGTTGAGTACAAGTGATTGAAGTGTAGTGCAAAATGGAATCCTGTAAGGAGTAAAATAACAAACTGAGTTGTTTTGGTGGTTCTCTCACTCTTGGAATTCCATTCATCAACTACAAGACTATCTCGTGGCAATTTCTAACGCCTTGTGTCACTTGTTTGTAGAACATATTCGCATCGGTTCTTGCTTCCATAACAGGCAAGATCATGTTCTTTCCATCAATGTTGTCTATCTGATGCATGTTCACTGACACGAAGAATAAACTAACTAATACCAACAACTATGTGAGGCTTGTGCACTGGTCATTCAGATGCATGTTTTTTCCCCATGACATATGTCCATATTATCAACATACGAATCTCAGCATCCCTGATACTTGTGACTTGGAGTCTCATCTTGATATTTGGAATTGCAGTCAAACTGAGAGTTGGATGTTTGAATCCGATGGAGGCTCTCAAAGGTATATGCAAGGATGTCTCGCAATCTTGACATGTGAATGCATCTTTGATCATGATCAATGAATACAGAGTAGCAGTGTGAATACATTATCTGTGACCGTGATTCTGTACTACACAACGGTCATGGACGCATTGGTCTACCCTTCAAAATCTGTATTATGCAGGAGGAGTCATGGAAACAAGAACTCCACATGAGAGATCATAATCTCTCTTGTTCTCTACCTGTAGATCGGATGATGCCTCTGCTCCTTAGGGAATAATCAAAATAATCTGTTGAGTGTCCTGGCCCTTCAGAGCCTTAATCATGCTATCCAGTAACATGATCTCTTCATGTGGGAGTAGGAAATCTTGGAAAGGATGCAAGCGGATCCAGAAAATTTTAGGATTGAAAGAGGTTATGTGTTTAGTCATTCCTATATTTTAGGATTAAAAATAGTCAGTGTTCTAATTGATGAGGAACTCCTATCATGTATCCTCAGATGGAAGAAAATAGGACTGGGGGCAGTGTTACTATTAGAATCCATCATCCAATATGAGTATCTTCTGTCTCTCGTGATCCTTACAATTTCTATTGCATGCGGCACCTATAACTTCAAAAGCATTGGGGATGCATTCGATATATAAATTGACTGTCATCCAAACAGGTTCTTAGGGGCAGAATCTTAGTTGTTATCCATTCATTCCCTAGTCTCTTTAGATGTGACTTAAACCAAATTGTCACCGCAAGGATGGAGAAGTCTGGGCATGTAAATGTTTCTGTTGGGTTATGAACAACTCTCCAGTGCTGCAGAGGCTGCTTTCTGGACCGACTAGGTTCGTGCTGTCTGATGCTTGACTAGGCCTGGCTTGTGTATTAATTTGGATCTATGTCAGCTTTATGTGTTTTTGTTTTGATTGAGGGAAATAATTCTGTGCTGGTGACAATGGGGCAAGTTAGGTAACAAGTTTATGGCACCCCATGAACAACAGGGTTTGGCAGTTTTCTGCTGTATTTAATTTGTCAACTGGTCTCACTCTATTAATCTGATGTGTTGAAGTGTCAGGACTAATATAGAGTTATTACTTGGCTAGATAGTATTTGATCAGATTTACTAGATTATTGTGCCAAAGAAAAGGTTTTCAAATAGAAATACAGCTTAGTATCCTTTTAACAATGTAATAAATGCTTTGCATATCTTTGAAAACTGGATCGGCTGACTTGATCATTAAAGCAGTTCTCAAATAATGTATGAAATGCTCTAGATGCCACACGTGGTCATGGAAATGAATGCTAATACTCTTAGTGTATTTAGTTTCATATTCATGCTTGTTCTCTTAATTACTGTGCACTGTTTTTGCTTCTTTTTGTGTGCGTGTGTGTGTGTGTTGGTGGGTGGTTTATATCTAATGAAAAGAACGAGGTATTCTCATGCTGTGTTTTTGCAGAAACCAAAGTGGAGCCCCTCAAGGTTGGAGGATGTTGATATGATTGAAGTGGAATCATTGTTTGAGCCTTTGCCTCCTGAAGATGAACTGAAGGTGTGATCATTTAGAAGCTTTGAAGCTGCAAAGAATGAAGTGAAGGAAAGCTTTGTTTGTTTGAGTTCTGTCTGTGGGTATTCATGGAATAAATCGATAAACATGAACAGGATAATAAAATGGTGGGAGATTGTGTTCTGTAACTTGTGCCAGCATCCCATGTTGTTAACTGCTGGATTGTGCAACCTGTAATGGGACTTAGTTTATGGGGTTTATGACAGCGGAAGCTGAAGCTATCAATCTAGACGGATTTGCGAGCCTAATGGTTACAAACTAGCTGAAAAGTTTGCATATATTCCTATGGATAACAATGACAGTTGACAGTGATGACAAGAACTACTATGGCCTTTTTAGCATCCTTGGTTTAGTGTATTCGAGTTAGACTGGAGTTATAACGACTGGATTCAAGTGGAATGCATGGGCGAGGTATCGTGTTTGCTTGGAGCATTTGAAATCATCATGTTCCCTTGATGCAGAACTGCATTTTCTCGATGGTCCTTCGTCATGTGGCACCTATAATTTGGTTTTAATGGTGCATCATTTTCTCCAACTGGATTTTGGTCTTACAAGTGTTAATCTCTTTGGCGCAGGCTTAATGGTTAACATAGAAAAAACCTCAATGTTACATTGTTTACAGAAGAGAAATAAAATAAGTATCCTTGTGAGGTGAAGAGTTGGTTTTTAATTTATTGTTTTTTTTTTTTCAGTAAATACTTTTTCACTTGTTTCAACAATAATATAATTAGTTCAAGCATTAATGCTATCTTAATGCATCTAATCCCCTTCCATATTCAAGCTCAGCACAATTGGTTAAACCATGGTATGATGCCCTTCAAGGTGGTTATGTCCATGGTGAGACTCCAACGCCGATGCATGTGGGAGGAAGCATGCATGCTATCATATTCCAGCTAGTAGAGACGGCAGTATCAAGATTAGGGAGCGGGACGGGGGCTGTCTACATTAGACAGCGGAGTTGAGCAGCGAGTCTACATTGGGGAGCATTAGGTTATGGAATCTTTGAAAGATTTTTAGTTATCTGATGGTAATGTCAATCTCATACAATCACATTTAGTTGGACAAATTTAAACATTTTGATGGATATTTAATTTTGCTTTGGGAAATAGATTGCAATAAATCGTGGCAATCTGATTCCCACGAGAGAAATAGGTAATTTGAGATTAATAATAAGTAAGAATCTCATCCTTTTTTTTTTAATCAGAATTATCTTTTAAATATCTTGAATGTTACAACAACAACAAAAATTTGACCCCAAATAATATGATAATAATTAGATAGGGAATAACTAGCATATCACAACAACTGGAGGCACTAGAATTGGAGAATGATTAGATAGGGTCTTTGCCTCAAAATTATGGTATAATTTGTTCTTCAAAGCTTCAATCAAGCATCTACCTCAGATAGGTTCAGATCATTGCCCTCTTCTCCTTAATCTTGGAAGGAAAAGTTGTAGGCTAAAGCCATTTAGATTTAAAACTTCTAATGTGTATATGATGAATCTTGGGATGTGATCATCAGGGCCTGGCATACGAGTACTTCATGTTCTCTTATGTTCTGTGTGTCCAAAAAAACTTAAACTCACCAAAGAAGCATTGAAGGTTTGGAATAGAACCTCTTGCAAGGAGTTAGTGCTTTGGAATAGAAAATTTAAGATCTCTAAAAGTTGAAGGATGAGGGTACCAGATTATCCTCACAAGAGCTGCAAATTTTAAGGTTAAAGCTCTTTGAGTACCACAAACTCTTAAGACAGCAGGAGAGGAATCAAAACACTCTCTTTCCATAGAAGTATAATGATTAGAAGGAGAAGGAATCGAATAAATCAAATTCAAATAGCATCTTGTGATCCAATTAATTTTGATGATCAAATTAGGGTAGAATTCAAAATTTTTTTTCCAAATTAGATGGTGTCAACGGTCTTCAAGAGATTCTTTTTAGCTTCCTACTAATCTTTATATTTTGTAGGCAGATAACGTGCAATATTTAGTTAGAGAAGTCACTAAAGATGAAATAGTTCTACCTCTAAAAACTATGAAATTGGACGAAGCTCCTGATACAGATGGTTTCACTTCAAATGGATTGGACAAAGCTCTTGATCATTGGCTTAAATGTGTACTAAGCTATCCAAGAGTTCTTCAAGAAAGAGGAGATATCAAACTCATAGAAGGCTACCTTTATCACTTTAATAGTAAAGAAGAAAATACTACAATGACCTCTCATTATAAACTGATAAGCCTATGCAATATAATTTATAAGCTGGTGGTCAAGACCATTACTTTCAAAATTAGATGAGTGATTTATAAACTTATCTCTGAGAAGTAGGTTGCTTTCATATTAAGGAGAGATATTATAGATAATGCCATTATTGGTTAGAAAGCTCCGCATTCTTTATAAGGTATCTGTTGCTAAACTATTCATGTCAATTAAACTTTATATGGAAAGGGCTTATGATAGGGTAGCTTGAGAATATTTGATAAATGCTCTTTGGGCCTTTAGATTTCCACACCTAATGATCCAATAAATATGGGGATATATTTGGTCTTCAAATTTCTCTATCTTAATTAATGGTTCACCTAGTGAGTTCTTTCATTCGAAAATGAGTCTTTGTCAAGATGTCCTCTATCTTTTTATTTGTTTATTTTTTTTGTTGAAAGATAAAGTTAGGAAAAGGCTTGCTGAAGGTTCATTAAATTCTCACTTTTAATTAGCTTACTGATGCACTCACAAAACCCTACATCCATGGTTTCACTTACTTAAGTTCAAGATTGGCGTCCCAGATAGATCCCCATCTTGTAGGGATATAATATAGACGAAAGTTTAGCTTATATAAATAAGGAGCATTTGCCTTTTATCAGTTAGTTATTGACTTTATCTATATATTCAATCTTAAAACTATAGTTTAGAAAAATAAAAGATTTATTATTAAAGATAAGGAATAAATTATAATCTTTTCATATCTATTATAATTTTAAATCTATACACTTGAAACTATAAATTTCAACAAATGTGAATGAAGTTTTTGAGCTTTTTCCATAAAACTTAGAGTCCTACTTTGTTTTAGTATTTTGTAATTCGTAATCCAGACCTTAAGTCTCACTTATATCCTAATCTTTGTTCTAATGATATATTTTATGCTTATTGTTATAAGTGTTGGCATCGCTAAGAATAAATTATTTAAAGAAAGCTAACATCATCATAATCTAGATTCTATTAATTAGCTTAATTTGACTAAGAGAGGGAGAATTTGAAGTATATTGTAGATTTTAACTTTCTTATCTAGATTTGGACTCTTATCAATCACCTTTGCTTCAACCAATCTCTCTTAATTAAACATTTCATATCATTTTAACTTCAAAGAAAGTTAGGATGCTGATGATATCGGTTACCTTAAATTGGTTTTACTTAAATTTAACTAAGTTATGCTCTTTCCCTTTGCCTAACATATTCTCGCTTTGGTAAATCCACCTCACCTCTATCTAATTAACATAAGGGACAAAACTTAGATGCATTTCTTTAGATATTTGTTATCATTTTTTTGATAATCTAAACATCTAATGGAGTGTAAAATTACACACATATATATATCATTTGTTAAATAAGAAATCGAATGACAAACATTTAACTAATCACATCTAAATTTCATGGAAATACAACAATTGCCATAATTTTATGGCCGCCACTCCACTAGCCTAGGTGGATTATACACATAAGCTTGTCACCTACATGTGACGTGAATCATGCCAATAACCCTTTCTATTTGGAGACCCATCAAAATTCACACTACCATGAAAGAATTTGAAATCAAAATTCTCCTAGAAAGACCAAAATATTGACTAATTGGGGATAAAGTGGAAAGTTGGATGAATTAGGAAAAAAAGGAAATCAAGAATTTTCTTATCGCAGCAAATACTCTAGGAAGTAGGAACTAATGTTTTTAAACCTCAACAATTATAATAAATCCTAAAATTATGGGCACCACAACATCCATGTAAAAGGAACTTTAAATTTATCTTAGATTAACCAAGAAATATATGTTAATATTTTAAGTCATACTGGCCAATATACTGCTTGTAAATGGAAAATAGAGAATAGAGTCCCACTTTAAACCTACCGGCTATACATGATATATTCTAATTAAGAGGATGCTACTGACATGCTGTGTTCAGCATTTATTAAAAGTTACACCGATGTTCAGGCCATGAGGCAAGAGGATTATACGCATGTAGAAAATGGAAGCCTCAGAGCCATTCTGATAAAAAACTTACGTAAGATTCCTTTCGAATTTCATAGTGGCTGCGTATGAGTTGCATCCGCTTTAGTGGGCCTAAATAAGTAATGCAATGGGATTTACTGCATGATTGGAATTAAATTAAGCCTCAATTTGGATGAGTTGTTAGGGCACTTTAAGTGGCTATTGGTTGGCTAATAGCTATCCAACGACTAATCCAAACATATTCTAAATATTTTCAATCCAATTTCTGAAAGAGTAAAGACTGAATTCAAATGTTGTAGGCCCCATCATTTTATTAGTATCTTATACCAATAAACACAGGATTGATAAACAACCCCTCTAATGCTTTCTAATCCAATGGAATCGGATTGACAATCCCTACCACTCCAATCCCAATAGTGAATCAAGTGCACCCTCAGATGATTAGTGCAATTATGGAAGTTATTATCATATATGAGATATTGATTGACTATCAAATTGCCAAATCATCATTTGTAGGTTTGATGAGCTTTTCATGTGTGTTCTTGAAAACATTTTCTAATCTAAATTATACTTACTATATATTAGATTATCTTGATTTATATTGACCAACATGATTTAATTTTTCTAATGGTGCTGATTTAACACTCTTATATAAAAATTCAATATTTTAATACTGATATTATGAGGTACACTTACCATTAAATATAAAAGATGAGGATAAGCTTTAGCGTTATAATAAGATTGCTTCATTATCATCTAAGTATCATATATTTATAATATAAAAACAACCTCTTCTGATAAGTAACAAGGCTGTATAATTCTATGCCTTCTTACACTCATAATGGTGAGAGTCTGTGGCATTGAGATGGCTTTTATAATAACTAACAATGATAAATAACTGTGATGCAATAGTAAAGTAATTGGTAAATAAAAATGTTTTAAATTTTTAGCAAAAAATTGGATTGATATAGTAGCAAATAATAATGGTTTTAAACTCCAACCATTATTTATAGCGATCGCAACACCCTTAATACCATGGTTTATAAAATTTGTTGTATTATTTAAGTAGTATTGTGATAACGGATATTTTCCTGATCCAAAGAATAATTTAACACTATATTCAAAGGTGTCTGTGGATAAGGTTTAGTTTCTCACCCACGTGTAAGATTTTTCTCATTGAATTTCCGTTTCAATTTCCATTTCCATTTCCATTTCATTGAACTCTCAAGAGGAAGTTTATTTAAAGTGGCATCACACGTACTGTTCATCTCCAGCATCCAGTTATATAAATCGCCAAGCCTTCTAAACGATCAGCAGCATGATTATCTTCTCCACAAATGCGCAATTAATTAGAGATTTAAATAAATACTCTAAAGTCCCCCCATATCCAAACTACTTGATCATGGATTCTAATTACTTCGCATGCAAGGAAGAAAAGATGCCACCTTCGTAATCTAATAGAAAAATCTAACATCAAAAATATTATATGCAGTTTAGTTGAGATCAGTCAACTTGGTCTCCGTTAATTATCCCTTAATTATCAACCACTTGGACCTCCTCAAAGTGTATTAGTTTCACGCTAAACCAATCATCCAGTTGCTTCCACTAGGGACAAACCACTTCCCACAGCTTTTATACGGGTGACTAGCTCAGTTGGACGTGCCTGATCTCGTGCACACTTCCATAACTCGTGAGTCCAAGGGAGGAGAGAATTGAATCAATGGCTTGGCTCGAGGCTGCCACCAACTACTTGGCCACGCTAAGCTACAAACTTATCCGGGGTGACTCAGGAGAAGGTGGGAGACGCCGGAGAGAAACGGTAGGAGTAGTCGTCGTACCTCCACTCTCTTTACTTTCTCTTTCTTCTTCAGTCCGTGTATTTGATGATAGTACTTTTTGCATTTCAGCATCGCAATTACAACGGTACAGAATGGAACTCTCAGCAGTATCCATCTGGCTCGCAAAACTTCGGTCATGGTTATGGTCATGGAGGAGAGTACTACGGGCAGGGAGGCTCAGAGAAACACTACCGTGGCAACAACCCTCAAGAACAGAACTCTCAGCAGTATCCATCTGGCTCGCAAAACTTCGGTCATGGTTATGGTCATGGAGGAGAGTACTACGGGCAGGGAGGCTCAGAGAAACACTACCGTGGCAACAACCCTCAAGAACAGCGGTACTCATTTCACATACTGGACGAGGACGGTGAATCGGAGGTGAACGTGGTTACGAGCCAGGGTGTGGAGGAGAAAGGAGACTGGCGTGCCCTGTTTCGACGTATTGATTATGAGGAGAGTGGGACGATAACGAAGCAGTACGTGGACTCGAATGGAAAGCCGGTCGTAGAGCGGACGCCATATCGTTCGAGGATGTACGAGGAGAACCAGTACATCCCATTCGGAGCCCAGGATGGCACGAGGATGAACGCTGCTGCCAGTGTCCCCCGCGAGGTAGCCAAACGAAGACGTAAGAAAAAGCGGTGGTCATTTCTTTGACCCCGGTGGGTTGGGTCTTGCGCACTGAAGTTGTGTTCCAGCTTTGTCTTTTAAATAAATAAATAAATAAATAATAATAAAAACCTCATGCAGCTTTGTTCTTCTTTGCTTAAAGAGAGGGGGAGAGAGAGAGAGAGAGGGGGCCAAAAAAAAAAAAAAAAAAATTTGCTTGTTGATC
Organism: Metroxylon sagu; assembly: GCA_017589505.3. Classification (NCBI taxonomy): domain Eukaryota; kingdom Viridiplantae; phylum Streptophyta; class Magnoliopsida; order Arecales; family Arecaceae; genus Metroxylon; species Metroxylon sagu. The sequence goes on from JACVBY030000444.1 coordinate 59,972, forward strand.
TGCGGGCTTGTACTCTGAATGTATCTAGTCTTGCATAAATGATGAAATTTGCTTGCGTTCTTCCCATATTTCTCCTTTGTCTGATGTGCTAACAAAACAATGGACTCTTTTTATTTATTTCTTTTTCTTGGTTCGTACAATGGTTTACATGGAATCAATAATTGTTAATATAGATGGTAAAAGTTTTCTCCACTCCAAGTTGATCGACAAGTTAGTTGGATGTATTGAATATGTGAAGGGGTTTTTTTTTTTTTTTTTTTTTTTTTTTTAAAAAAGAGTGTTTTCAAAGAGTTGGTCCAACTCTTAATTTAAGTAACCAATGATATTTTATTGACCGTATATATAGAAATTATTGTTGACAATGTGTATATGACAAGCAATAAGGATGGATGTGCATTTCCTATCTAATTTCTATTGTGTATGTAGTTTGATAGTACACTCCATTTGAAAGGTACATTTGTTTTATTTTTTCAAGCTAAAAATTAAACTAATTTAGTTGCATTCATTAAAAATGCAGGGGCTACAAAGATTGGAAGAATAGTGGGAAGCATTCAAGGTTGTATAACTCAAGCTTTTGCATTATGTAATTATATAAAGTTTTGAGTGTAAGGGTTTCTATCAAATTTATCAAATTTTCTTTTTGTTGAAAATTTAAGTTAATGAAATCAAATTACATTCCTATAACTAACATAGATATGACAAATAAAATTATTGTGCTTAAGAGGTAGATTTTGCACTCTCCACATATGAGCCTGTTTATAAAAAGATAATCAATTTAGCATAACTTAATACGGAAAGAGTATTAAAAGATTTTTTATTATCCAATGTAGGACTAAAAATAAAGAGAAAGGGAGTAATTTGAAACACTATACCTTTTTACATGTGATCTGTTGGAGTTACTAGCTATTGGAAATGTGAAATATATGTTAAAAAATAAATTGATAAATTCAAGAGATTAATGGATAATAGTAAAATGAATAGATAAAAGGAAGAGCATTAATATCTTCATTTATATTTTAACTTTAGTATGGGGCCATGGAGGAAAGATGGGTATATATATATTTTTTAAAGAATAGAGTTCAACTAGTTTGGAATGTTTAGAAATAATTATGTATATAAGAGAGAAAGATATAACTATATATCTAACTTCTCAATTATTCTTTTTATAAATATTTATAAAGAGAAAAATCAAGAATAATCTAGTCAGAAAATTAATAGAGGAAATATAGTAAAAATATATCCTTTTTAAAAATATAGTATAGATTTTTATTCTATTTTATTTTAAATAGAGAAAGACAAAAAGAGATTAGCCTATGCATATTATCTTATGAATTTATAATCAATATATATATATATATATATATATATATATATATATATTTGGTACAAAAAGTATATATCTCTTTAAGTTGTTTTTTTATATTGTTATAACTCCATCTTTGATATTGGTCAAATATTCGTTTAACTATGGTTTAATTAGCTAAGTGATGACATAATCTGATCTACAAAATCACCACTATTCTTCAATGTATGGTGAGGAGTCCAAGATGGAAGAAATTTTATTATTCTATATATGCATATTTATAATAATAGTCCCACATCCTCCAAATTCATATTCATAATGATTTATTGATCAAAAAAAAAAACTCAATTTTACAAGGAAGGAATTTTAAAATTTAATCCGTACTAAAATGCTCTTGAGCTCATTAAACATTTAAATTTTTTAAATAACAACCATGCGTATTATAGCTGGCAGATAAAAGAATGGGATAGTTTTTATCCTTTTCCCAATATTTTATGCTCAAACACACATATATTGGACCTTTCCTACTTGAAGATATCCACATAGGAAGGTAATCTAAACTACGTTTTATATCCAAAATATTTTGATTATGTAGAAAGGGAATGAACACTAAGTGCGGCTACATTGCACGTTCAAGATTGAAGTACCAAAGACCAATTAGGAGAGGAACATAAGAAGAGAAGCAAAGAACATACAACTTTTATTTTAACAATGAGAGAATATAAGAGGTTTATTTGGAGATACTTTTATAATCTTAATTACTTACATAAGGTAAACCCCATGGGTATATATAGATCTTGAGGAGAGTTCTAGATATTTTGTTACACTTTTTTTTTTTTTTTGATGAATGAAGACTTTTCTAGAGCCTACCTTCATGGTCATCAAAATTTTCAAAATATTTTCTCTACCTTTTCATCATTTTATACGTTTCTTCATCTTCCCACGCAACCCATCATCGTCTAAGAAATTTATTATCTTTTCGTATGACTTTGTTCCTTTTCGTGTAACTTTTGAGGCTATATAGTTTACTAAAATAAAACTCTAGAATGGAAATTGAAATCACTAATCTCTGTTCTAATTGTTTATCATTCTTCTCGCGCACAACCGTTCTCATCCTTGGTGCACCCCTTCTCTCTTCCTTTCACACCTAATACCACCTCCTTCTCCCACCATCTTTGTGACTTTTCTTATCGTAATGCCATAATGCTATCATCAATCACAAACTCTTCTTCTTCTCTATAATATGGATAACAGGCTGTAATCGCATATTAAAAAAATAAAGGCAATAATCATATGTTAAAAAAATAAAATCCAATCAAATTTCAACATGAAAACCCTTAGAATCTCTCATTTTATCACAATGTCATCAATTCCAAGCCCTTTCTCTTATCATGCCACCATTGTCAATCGAGAGTTCTTCTTCTTTTTCCAAAACATGGGGCAGTAGACTATAATTGTATATTAGAAAAACAAAATTTTCATCAAACTTCAAATCTCTTTTTATCTTTTTATCTTCTTTGATGCTCGAGGATGTTTAGATCTCCAAAATGTTATTATATTATAATTTATTATAATTTTTGTTTATTTATCAATTTTTAGCCCTATTTATTTATGAAATGAATATTAAATTAAATGCATATATAAAATAATTTTCAAAAATAATTCAATTTTGAAATTTTTTGTCTATGAATAAAATTAAAAATCTGAATTGAATTAGATTATGATGTTTGAACGAACCAAATAATAATGATAATAATAATTAATTTGATTTCAATTCTGACTCTCTGTGAATCAAATAGATAAAGAAAATAAATAATTTTTATTTTTATTTTAATAAAATTTGATTCTAATCTGATTTCAATTCCTCCAACTAGTCAAATGCCCTAACCTTCCAACCCTACATCTCTCCCAATAACCTTTCATCATCTGTCTTTTCAATTATTTTAGTTAATATTCTTTCACAAGTCATTGTAAATCACCATCATAGCACAACAATTTCAACGGATTAGGTGTGTAGGGAAGCAAGCTGCCTTCTTCGTGATTTGATACCCAAAGTTGGTAGATAAAGTATCCAATCTAGTTGACTTTGCGTCAACGCGGAAAAAGAGAAAAAAGAAAGAATGAAAAAAAAAAAAAAAAAACAGAAAGAAACTATAGATCACATGTGATTGATCATTGATCATCTCGGGCGATGTACAAAATGATTCCTGGCCGGGTACAAGCAGGGCCTAAGTCCTAGCTGACACCATCGATCTCGTCGTCTTTGGAGCTGATCGTTATCGGGTTGCTGGTAACGCGAAGTCGAGCTGTTTTTATACCTCTCACCAGCCCAAGTGCCGTGATTTCTTCAAGCACACGCAACTCGTCTCCATCGTAAAAGAGTAGGAGAGAAACATCGAATGATCGATGGCTGTGGTTGAGATCGTTTCCACACTCTTGCTTGTGATCGTTAAACTTCTCCCGCGGTGTGACTCGAAAAAACAACATCGCCCACGCCGGAAACAAGCAGTAGGAAAAGTTCTCTCTCTCTCTCTCTTTTTTTTTTTATTTTTTCATTTAGACGTCGATGTCTTTTGCTTTCTCTGGATGTCTCTCTGATGTAGCTTTGCGTTATCGGCGTTGCTCGTCCTACGCTGCGGGATGAGAATTTCAGAATACACCTCGACCAAGCTCAGGGCATGGACACTCCGGCCATGGCCAGCGGAACGGGGCTAAAGGAGGTGGCGTCGTCCGACGTCTTGAATCTGAGAAGAGAGGGAAAGTAGACAAGAAGTACGTGGACTCGAGAGGAAACATGGTTATACAGCAAGTGGAGTTCAAGGAGCAGCGGTTCGTCCCAGCTGGAGATCGGCCGATGAGGAGGAAGGCCGCTGCTGGTGGCCGCGAGATAGCCCACCGAGAACATCGGAGAAGGTGATATATTGATCATCGTTTCCAGCTTATATAGCGCCAAAGGTTTGATTCCAGCAAGCAAGCTGGCTGGCTGGCTGCTTCAGCTTTTAGTCCTCTGAAATGCATGCAATAAGGCTTTGAACAATGAATTGGTCTCCCATCTTCAAGACAACTCCGGTGGTGTTTACATCTGTCGTCTGGGTGGCTAAGGCCATCTTGTTCCTTTTTTTCTTTTTTTATTTTTAATTAGAGAAGAAAATATCGATCGGTTAATTTGATTTGGATTGGTGTGCTTGTACCTCAACATCCGTGTAATAGTTTTGCATAAATGACCAAGTTTGCCTTCTCCTCAATTTTCTCCTATGCCTTCTATTTTACAAACAGTGAGCTTGACTTACTTATGCGAAATCAATAATTATTGAGATAGCCCGCATGAAGTAATCTTCAGTCCAAGTCGTTGCCTTGCCGTATTGGATGACTGGAAAGGGAAAGGAGGGAAAAAAAAAAAAAAAAATGGAATGACTCGTAAGCTAGTCATATTTTTTGTAATTTTATAACTAGAGAATCTAAATAGTGTGTGGTACTAATTTCGTGGACTAGATCATGCAATCGCCTAGCCAATTAATTTTTTGGTGGAAAATAGTGGTGTAGCAATTAAAAAAAACGATTCAAATATTAGATCATAAATTCAGTATTGAGTACGCAGGGTATACAAGCAAAGCAATCCACTGATACCCAATAAATAAAATAGAATAAAATAACTCAAGAAACAAATCATAGATGAAAGAAATAACGTGATAAAAGTTGCTTCAAAGATCCTCTCACTCATGATTATATATTTATACGATGCAAAAGTCTTTGAGTTGAAGGTTAATTGTTTCTATGCATGTTCCTCGTTTCTTCCCATCCTCTCCTAGTTTTAATATATGTATCTTAATTGCTTTAAAATTTCATTTAAAAAAATGAAATAAATACACTTTCAAATATGAGTGAATGTATTAAGTTATGTCAATAATAAAAATTATATAGAAAATTAATTATCAAATTATGTTATCTGCATGTTATTTATAAATGATATAATAGTAGTAGATGAAATTCAGGCTGAAGTTAATCATATGTTAGAACTCTAGCAAAATGCATTAGAATTTAAAGTTTTTAGGTTGAGTAAGATAAATATGGAATATATTAAATATAATTTTAGTATAATTAGTAATGAAGATGAATGTAAAGTATAAATTAGAGGCCATGAAGTTACTAAAAATAATCATTTTTGGTATTTAGAATTGATTATTCATAAGGAAAGAGAGATTGAAGATGATATTGTCCATAGGATTAAAGCAAGTTGGTTAAAATGAAGAATTGCAACTGAAATATTATGTAATTGGAGAGTACTTGCCAAGTTGAAGGAAAAGTTTTATAGGACAACCATAAAATTAGTTATACTTTATGGTATGAAATATTGGGTGTTAGAAAAATACATGAACATAAGATGAATATAGCAGAAATGGGAATATTAAGATGGATGTATGGTAATATAAAAAAAGATATAATATGAAATAAAACCATTCGTAAAAAAGTAGAGATAACTCCAATCTAAGACAAGTTAAGAAAAGAGCAACATAAATGGTTTGAATATATGCAACGCACCTACAGACACATCTGTGCGGAGGAACGACTTAATACATATAGAGGACCTCTGACTTGATATATGTAAAAGAAAAAAAAAAAAAAGAAAGTAAAATCAGACCAAAAATCATATTGGAGGAAGTTATAAAAAAGGTCTTAAAATTTATTTTACATCTTACCAAAAAATAACTTAGAACAGAGCTCAATGGAGAAAAAGGATTCATATAGCCGACTTCAACTAATTTGAAATTAAGGCTTCATTACTGTTATTATTGTAGAGAGAAAATAACGTCTATTCCTAACTTAAAAAGAATATATATATATATATATAAGTGAGGATGGGCCAACTTAAATCATCACTAAGAATATGTCTGGATTATGACTCGCTCCTCTATTTCTTCTCAACTTGATGAAAAAAATGCCCTTAGTGGACCTGTGCGTGTAGGATAAGAGTGGGGATTTCATTATTAAGCGGGAGGCCGGCTGGGCCAGCGCGGTTGGAATCCGAGCAGGGGAGACTTGGGGGAGGTTTACGTGATACGGTGGCGAAGACTGGAGGAGGAGACTTCGAGCCAAAAGAAGTCGCAGTCGGTTTTGCGTCCTTTCCGCTGGAGTGGATTTGGTGGGTGGAGGGCCTCCATCTCGGAGGTCATCAAGATATTTGTTCTTTCATTTCCAAAGCATTGCAGGCCGCTTTTTTCACCGTCAAGACATGCGAAAGGCTTCTCCTTTGGCGATGGAACGTTTTGGCGATAGAACGTTAAGGTAAGGATGGTGTTGGAGCTAGAAACAGGCCACCATCTTTCCTGTATGTAGAATTATAATCGATGGCGTGTATGTGGGTGGATGTGATTTCCTTTCCAATACAATCTCTATTGGTGATGATGTAACTTAATGCATCATACATAGTGTTTCAGAGGTGCATTTCTTTTATTTCTTTCTTTAGGCTAAAAATTAAAATAATCAAGATGTATTTGTTAAAACTTTGAAAGGTTTATAGACGTGGGAAATGGTGGTGGGACACGCGAAGAAGCCGTTGAAGGTAAACTCAGAGCCTTTTGCATTATAAAAATATGTAATTTTGAGTGAAGTATTGTCATGTCATTTGTTTCGTGCATGCTTTTGCCTTTGGAGTTATTTTATGCCATATTCTTTCTCATGAAAGCAGAGGTTGGTGGATTGGTTGCACGTGCACCCACTTGCCAACTTATAATCTAATACATATCTCTCTAAATTTATATTGCCATACCTCTATCTTCAATGTTGCCACCAAAAAAACAAAAGAAAGCTATTGACTATGGTTTGCTTAGGTAGGTGATTACATAATCTAGTCTACAATATTACAACTACTTTTATTTGTGCAATTTAGGGCATTTCCACATCCTAACACTATATAGATATATATATATATATATAAAGCATCTATATCCTCTAATGTTTCAATTTCCAAAAAAAATCTAATTAGAAATTTTTTTCTCAAAGATTTAAATTATTTTATACTTCTATAGAGAAAGGCCTTAAACTAAGCTAAATTTTTATAGAGAATAAAACTAACATTGCTCGATTGTGAAGAGCTTAAGAGAGAGATTCTTTGAATTGAGATTTTTCATAATTCTTTGTATAATAAGTTCTGCGTCCTCTCAATTCGAATTTGTAGTAATTTACTAGTCAATGCAAAACTTAATTTCAAGGAAAAAATTGTAAAAATGTGTGCTGACATGTATTTAGTTTCATAATGATGATGCTTGGTATGGATTTTAAATATTCTTGTAGGATAAGAAATTCAAATAATATCTTTTTTACTAATCTTTCTTTAAATAAGGTTATGAATTTTGCAAAAAGTATATTAAAATTTAATCTATACTAGAATGCTTCAAAACTTTTTTTATATTTGAAACTTTTAGTAGTGGCCATATACATGAGAGCTAATAGACAAAAGTATGCTATATTTTTTTATATAGCTTATTAAATTTTTTCAACAACCAATGAAAGCTTAGCTTGCAAATACACTTATATTTTGATGTGTGTGAGAGAAGTGTTATTTATAGTTGCAATTTTTTTAAAACAAAATTAGTATATAACTTAAGAAATCTTAAATTGTAGTTCTAAAAATAAAATGAACATTTATTTGGACTATTTTTGATAATAATAAAACTCATTATTTTCATTAAACAAATGAATCATACTAATGTAGGACTACCCTAATAAAACTATGGATTTCTTTACTAAATTTTCTTAATCAATGGTTTTTACTTTTAATGTAATATAGGCATGAATAGAAGGTAAGAATGATTTTGAGATTTTAGTTGAGAATAGGAGGGGATGAAAGGGAGTTGAGACGAGGAATTTATCATGAACTACGAACTACATAAGAATTAGGTATAGAGAATGAAGCATTGGCAAGAGATATTTAAAAATAATAATAAGAAACATAGTGTAATTGGAATAGATACATGGAATTAGATTTTGAAACATGATGAGAAAGTATCTTAGATAGATAAAATTTTATGAGATAAATTTGAAAAAATTAATCCATTAGTAATTGGAGGAAGTTTGACTCAAGATGAACTCTAAATGGAGCCACACTTTGAGGGTAGAGTGCTTACAGTGCATTAAAGGTAAGGACTGGCCCTTGTAATTTATATTTTTAAAAAAAAAGAAGAGGCAAAGTTAGGTAACCAAAGTGGGATTAAGAAATATGAGAAGGTGAGTTGATCAGAGATCTAGCATAGCCATAATAAGTGGAAATATAAGGATAGTTGTAGAGAATAGAAATAAAATTAGAAAAAAAAAAACAGCATAATTGTAGATAGAATATAATGTACAATAATTTTTTTATATATTAAGAGGAAGAGGATATGTACATGCTTTTTTTTTTTTTTTTGATAAGTTGTTCTTGCCCATACAATCTTCAATCAAAGAACATATTGAAATGTGAGCCAACAATCAACCAAAATTTTACCTATTATTATCATAATTTCTAAGAAAAATCATAATCATAAATATTTATAAGTCAACGTGCGCTATTGTGTTTAATAGTTTAAGAATCACTATTATTTTTCTAGGACAGAAAAGGTTGAAAAAAAAAACAAAAAAAGAGTTCGCAAACTACTTTCAGGCAGCATCAAGCGGCTCCCGTGAGGTCCTCAGAAACTGAAAACGGCGTACTGGAATGTGCCTTTCGACCTGAAGTCGGCGTTAATCCTCCCCGCGTGCTCGAATCTTTTGTCGCCTCCACGCAAGCGGCAGGACTGCGGTCGTCGGCGGGAGATAGAAATCAAAACGGAAACATCTCTTTCGCTCGCTCTAAGCTATCGTCTTTTTTCTCCGGTCGCCCCTTTCTCGCTGCAAGGTGTTCTTCAATAGAGGATGAAGTCCAGACGAGGTCGAGTACCGCCTCCAGTTCTTGGTCGCTCCTCTCACTTCCGTAAAGTTTCCTTTCTTTTATTCTGCGCCATTTCACCCGCCCCCTTCTTTTCGAGTTATTCTCTCGCACTCCTTACGCATTTTTAGACCTTTGAATCTTATATGCCCCACAATTAGGCTTTTTTGGAGAGGAAACCAAATGTGGCTGGATTTCGATCACCTTTGCTTTAAAATAGTTTCTTGAATTCGATTTCGTTTCTTTTTAGGTTTCTTTTCAGGTTGCTTCTGTTGGATTTCCAGGTTTTCCCCCTTGGGTGCTTTGTAATGGCCTGTTGGTTTCTTATTCAATCTTTCTAATTTATCTCAGTTTTTTTATGCACAGATTCGATACCGGTTAGCGTTTCTTCAATTAATTTTTTCTTCTTTTTCGTTTTTTCCCCTCTTTTCCAAAGTTTCTTTGCGGCTTGCTTCCATTTTGTTTCTAGGGTTTGAGTTTCTTTGTGTTTTCTTCCCGGTAATCGAGCATTCTTGCTAATGTTGCAATGCTGCTTGTTTCTTGGGTTTTCTGCTTGTTTTACCGTTCTGTTTCTATGTGCTTCTATGGTTTTGGCTTTCTCTAGATTCTGTTTTCCAACCGAGATGGAGAATAGGTGTTCATGGTTACCAAACTTTTTCATTTCATGTTACTTGGGCTGTTAACTTTACTCTTATCGTTTTCACATTATATCTTGTATTATATGGAAAGGGTAAAAAGGATTTGGCTTAGCATAGGCATCCTCTCGCTTTGATGTTCATCATGTGCATTCCATATGTCATTTGCTTGTAGTTTTATTGAATCCCAGCACATTGAGTGATCTGGATTTTTATCTTGATAATGAATCTGGGCATGTTTAAAAAAATAAGTCGAGGAAAAAAAATTGATGTTATCGCTGATATTTTTTTTCTTCATCAGTCTTTTCTTTCTTTCTTGTGAACAAATTAATAATGTTTCTTTCTTGATGATGGATATTGGAGTAGCTTACACGTTTATGACGAATTGTGTGAGTGGAGGAAACTTTGGTTTTGCAATTCCTTTATAACCTTTTGGCCTGTTATTATATGCAGTCTGTGATCACCTTGCCTGCCCGGTCTCTTCACATCTTGTTTGGTAGAGGACAGGAAGTGTTACATGGTTTGGTGAAATTCATGATAACTGATGTTCAGTGCTTCTGCTCTGTCTGTTTGAATGTTCTTGTCGAGATTTTATTTTGGATTTGTTCTTTTGCCATGATTTTGCTATTTTTGATGATTTTGCACCCCAAGAAGTTTATCCTAATCTGCTTGTGCTATTGCTCAGATTCATTTTTCACTTTTCCCTGTGATCATACTGCTGCTCTTGCCTCATTGTGACATGCTATTTTTAAATTATCACTTAGTCTTTACTTCTAAAATTTCTGGGCAATTATTTTGTCATAGTTATGCTTTCAAATCATTACCTAATATAACTCATTTTTTCTTAAAAGAGGATGATATATTAATCTACTTTTTTGCTCATCTTGTTGTGAGGCTGATGGTCTGGGTCTAGGCTATTTACAAGGAAGGGATGTAGAAATTGACCATGAGTGGAAGAAGAAACGCATAAGGAGATTGTCATCAGCCTAAATTTTGACCATGACGGTCTGGGTCGAGGAATGGTCTGGGCTTTGCTTTTTGATGGACATTTGGACTAGTTTAATGTCTTCTTCTTAGCCCTTGTTCTCTCTCTCTCCTCTGTCTCTCTCTCTCCCCTCTTTGTTCCATGGTTTAGTTGTATGTCATACTTCAAACCTAAGATGCTAAGTGTACAAGTATCCTTTTCTATTTATATGTATAATGCTTTTCCACCCTTATGATATGTCTATTCTTAGATGATTTCAGCAATCCCATTAATAGTATGAATGATGCTTTGGCATGGGTCTCAAGGACTTACCTGCATTGCTCTATGACTTTTCTGCATGAAATTGATTGTCTGGTTTGTGGAAAAGAGCCCTAGAATTGGTTATTTTCTTGATCTAGAATGTATATGGGATCAGAAGACAACAATCAAGCGAAGAATGCTGCAAGTTTGTGTAGGAGGGATTGGAGGCATTGATTTATGGGACCATGAATAAGGTCAGGGTTATTATCTCTTTTATTCTGGTCTTTCACTCCCAACTATGCATGTACTTTCTTAATTTGCAGCCTTGTTTTGGGAATGTTTAACAGTGTTTAGGAAACTTTTATAATAAATAATGGCAGATTAAGGATTAGGGATAAAAATTGTAATTAGCTGCACTTTTGGGATCCTGTCGTTTGGCAACAATAAAACAATTGATAACTACTTAGTTGTTTGGTGCATGCCTCTGTTCTGTGTCTTAGTTGCTTATTGTTTTGTTCTCCTTATATAGTTTCTGTTTTAGTTGAAATTCAGTAATTGTTCTTTTGGCTGATTAGCTAGCTGCAGATTATAGTTGATACTTCAAATACAGAACCATAGGGTTACAAATATCCTTGTCTGTCTACTGATTTTATTGCCACAATTTTTTTTAACAGCTGGCTCTTTAATTGCTGTGGTAGTTTGCAATGATCAGACTGATTATTATTAAAATTTGTTTATTTATTTATTTTTACTCCTTGGCAAGAAATTAGTTGTACTTCCTAGATGGTTGGTTTGGATGACTTGCATGAAACAGATTGTTACAATTTTTTTGTTAGATTTTGATGTGGCAGCACTAAATATAAGGAAAAATATCTTGACAAAGTTACAACTGAAGTTTGTGTCCATTACCAATCTTTTCTTTGTCAATCTTCTTTGGAGAAATTAATAGGGTCGAGGATCTCTTGATGCAGCATTTGAGTTAGGTTTCGTATTTTAGTGAAATGTGACAAAGTTACAATTATTACTTTCTATTTTTGAGGAGTTCCTCTTCACACATTTTGTGCTAGGATGTTTTCGGTGGATGAAATAATACCTTGTTTTGGTAATGTATGTGATCTGGTGCAATTCTAGTAAGCAAAGTGCAGATATGTCTGTCTGTTTTTTTTTTTTTTTTTTTTCTTTTTGAATTGAACACTGTTTTGTTCTTTGTTTAGTTTATTGGTTTAATGGCTTAATTGTGTCTAGTAAGTTAATTCCAAGGAAACATTATCATAATCCAACTGTTCTACACAATAAGGAAATGCTGAATGGATGCTTTTTGACAGATGTAATTTGCCATTTTTTGCCCTTGCTATGACTGGATGCTTTTAAATTTTCACTCATTTCTCATTAAATGCTGAAACTGTGCGCACTGGATTCGTTATGCTTGTAAATTTGTCGGTCCAGTAATAAATTATCTTAATTTAGAAGTTACTTCTTTCATTAAATACTGTAATATTTATATACAGAGCATGTGGAATTAGGGTGCGTTAAGTGAACAAATTTATGATTTAGATATGTAAACTTTACCAAATTTATCATGAAGGTTTCAAGAATCGGTGCTGATGGGAATGCCAGTCACTGGCTCTCCATGTGATGCTGAAACCAAAAAAAAGAATAAAATAAAAAAACTTTTTATCATCTGAACAAAGGAATAATTTATTATTTAATGAGTGCTATGCTGACCATTAGTATATAATAGGCAGTGAAGATGAGGATGGATCTAGGAATGCTGCAAAGTTGTGGAGTGTTTGAAGCTTTGATTTACATAGGTATGGATAAGATGAGGCTGTTTCTTATTATTATTATTATTTTCATTTCTTGGCTGACTGCAGCCTGCAGGAAACCTTCTGTTGTTTCTTCCCTTTTGAACTATTTGACATGATTTGGTATTGCTTTTTATGATAAACAATGTGCCCAACTATGTTCCTAGCAATGGAATTTGTTGTTGGGTGCAGTTTTCAAATGTCTAATATCTTTATCATCTGTCTTGGTAAGTTTAAATTCCCTTGCCACCATTATGTATTATTTTGTAAAAGTTAGACTTTCTTCAAGATTTCATTATAGAGGATTGATTATATGACTGCTGGTCAAGCTTTTCCAGTCCGTCGATCATTAATTTGATTCCACTCTTTGATACCAAAATCTTATGGTTTTAAACATCTTTAACAACCAATTTAATTTTTTCCTCTGATTGTTGTTGCTAATGTTTCTTTCCATTGATATCACATTTACATGTCAAGCAACTTGACTGATGTAAAAATATCATAGAAACATTTATTCCTTTTATGAAATTCCTGATAAGAATTTGGTTTATTCAAGAAAGGGATCACTCTATTGAATTAATTTTTCATGTTATATGAAGATCTTAGTTTGTACTTTGAAGGAGCCAAAATGAAGCCAAACTAAGGTATAAATTGGTTGTGTTGAAGATTTAAGGATATCATATATGTAATCAGAATACCAAATAACAACAATAATAATAATAATAATAATAATAATAATAATAATTTGCATATCTATTTGTACTATCATGAAAAAGCTATAGAAGTTCTAAAGAAGTTTAGGTCTCCTCTTTAGGCGATGTTTTGATGAAAAAATAAATCACAAATATAAGGACCTAGTCTATTTACAACGAAATCTTAATAGATCCTCTCATCATGTATCACTATAGAGCTTCAAGCTCATATAAAACGCTAACCACATCAATCAATAAAGGTGTGCTTATGCTCAAACCAAATAGAATATATTTTAATCAACAGTGGGCTCATCTGATCTATATTATTGGATCAAATTCATTCAATCAGTATTATAAAATTAGAATCTTAATGTTTAATGATAGTTCACATATGAAAATTTTTATTGGAAGATGAAATGATTGCTATTTCTAGTCGTCATCAACTGCAGACCATCAATTGTCCTTTGATGGATGGATTTACACGTTATGTTTTACTATAGTTTGCCATCCTTTGGCATTTTTTAGTTCCTATTTAAGTTTCTTTTCCTGCTTTTTTAGCTTTATATTTTATTAACTATCTAAAGTGGGAAAAAAAAATGCCGTCACATTAGTCCAGATAAAAAAAATCTATGTCAGCACAAAGAAATTTATAACTGTCTTTTAATGTCATTTGCTCACATCGCAGTTCGCTTTGTTTGCGCAGTACTCATATTGTATATTTAATTCATAAAATACTTTAAATTGGTTTAAACCATTCCGTATGTTCAGTTTTCATGAAACATAAACTGGCCAACGTAATATTTAATCATTTTTGGGGTTCAGTCAAGTTGGGTCACATTTGGGTTGTGTTATATTCCGGTTTAAGCTCAACCCCCACCTGGACCTAACTGAGGTTCGAGATGGGATTTTTAATCTCAAGGCCAACCCCAAGTTCCCATAGCCTCAGCCCAACCCAGTCCAGAGATCAGGTTGGGCTGGGTGGTTTCCAATTGAGCTCCCACTAAGCTGCACCACTGCGTGGAGTCACATTTAGTGTCGACGAGCTAGCGTCGATCCTGTTGAGGCATTCTCCCGGATGCTTCAGTGCTTTAGCAATTTTAAACAATTACAAAGTTGCATAAACAATCATCATGCGATGAGATGACTTTTGGACTATTATCAAATGTTCTGGGGTTAATCTGTTAGAGAATTGGATCCAGAGGACGGGACATAATCTGTAGGTTGTTGATCGAAGTTGATGCAAAGGAAAAGAACGGGCTTAATCTCAGATTTGTTTGATAGGTTGGATGCCAACCTTCTTCAGTACCAATTCTACTCTCTAAGTAGGAAAAAGCTTGCATGCAAGCAAATAAACACAAGCACATTTTTGGCAGGATATTTTGCAATGTGAAGGGAGACAAAAATATGAAGAGTAGTTCGGGTCAATGTTTAAATTTGAAGTGGCAAAGGACGAGTGAGATAAAAAAAAAAATATTAGGCAAAAGGGAAATTAATGAGAAAAGTATGCAAAACTAATGGAAGTAAACAGATTAATAAGAGGGGAAGTGGGAGAGAGAACCCTAGTGCATCAGATTCCTTCAACCTTTTTATTGCCTTGCGACGTGGAAGTTCTGTGGCGCTAGTGCCTTGAGCCCTGTCAACAGCTGCTTCCTGTGAGAGTTGGGCTGTTTGCCCTGCTACATCGTACGCTGCTGAACCCAGAAGGACGACGTTTTAGGCACAAAGAGTCGGTCCCGCTGGAGGTAATTCGTGAAGGACATATAATTATTGTACTACACCAGGTTGGTTATTTAAGGAACAGACAAGTCCAATTGAATTGTAACTTACACCCCGACAGCTGGATCAGTTTCATCTTTTGATCCTGCTTGAAATAAGTATTGGGTGAACGAATCGTTTTATTTATAGCGCTTGCGTCAAAAGAAAATCACAAGAATATCATAAGAAATATTTGCAGAATATTACACGAGTATTTTAGATAATATCCCAGTAAGAGAGTATGAAAGGAGTGCAAAAAAGTATGATGAAGGTCACAGGGGAGAGAATCACATCATTGAGATTACAGAGGAGAGGATCACATATTATAACATCTCTCTCTCTCTCTCTCTCTCTGAGTGAATAGAGGTTAGCTTTAGTTTGAAAATTAGGTTCCGAAAATGTTCTCACATATGTGCCTTGGTGAATATTTGTACGGTTTGATCAACGAAAGCAACAAAGACGAGTTACAATCGTTTTTGAAAAGATTCATTTGTAAAATAATAATAATAATAATAATAATAATTTTTTAGTATGCTTAATATGTTCATTAAAAGATATCATTACGAGCAATTTAAATACCACTTCAATTGTCCCTACGAAGATTGCAGAAGGGCGTGCTCCGCTCTGGTCTTTCCGGATAACTAATGAGCCTCTCGCTTTTCCTCTCACCAGGCTCATGGAACACCATGCCAGTGCTGGAAATCTCTCCTCGGTGAGAGAGGTCTTGCATAAGATGCCCATCACTAATCATTATCTTTTAGATGATGATGGCGTTTGAACACTGTAAGGTTGGCTTGATGGACGCATTGATGCCTGAGAGGGACATTTTATGATGAGAGCAGTAATGATTGCTCCATGCTCGTAGCGTGGCGAGCCGCAAGAGGTCCAGGTGTTGTTGCCGCAAGGTAGAGAGGGAGGGGTCTGAGTTAGATGCGGGCAGTATGGTCGATGTAATCTCGGCCTTGAACGAAAGAAGCATGAGGACCAATTGAAAAGCGATCTTGAGTGAATAAGCATCAGGTCGGTGTAAGCTTAGCATGATATTAGAAAGAAGGACATCCACCAGTCTTTTAAATGATCCAACCAAGTAAGTAGGTTCCGTATAAATGTATTTCTCATCTACAAATTTCCAAACAAAAGAACTGAGATTCAACAATTACAACCACATTTATCCAAACAACCAAGGTTTAGCTACATGCAAATAAAATTATTATCATTTCATATGCACGCAACTTGAATAGCAATGCATTTCTAATTGCAATGAATCAACCACACAGCCTCTTCGTTTTATTGAACCGGAGAGGAGAAATAAGAACGTAAAGAGTAAATAAATAATATATATATATATACATCTTCAACTTAAAAGACAGGAAAGTCCTTGTCGATTTTGAACTTGTTTTTCCCCGAGGAGGGAATCAATCGGATGTTGCCAACCGCAGTGAAGAAGCTAATTTTGCCGTTTAGAATAGCGGTTGGAACCTGAAATTCAAACCAAACGGCACATGGATAAGGCCATGGCAGAGGACAAAGTACAAGAATCACGATGGAGGTCCGAACCGTCAACCAGGCAACGCAACGCAACGCAACGCAAAAAAAGGTGGATTCAATCACATCACCATCACATCTCCTACGGTGCCCATCCCGGTGCGGACGGGGTGCGGCGTCGGCGTTCCTATCCGGTATCCCCATCCCGCCGCCCAATAAACAAGGGTAGAACCGAACCGACGAGGCGATAACAACGCCCGAGCCCCAAACTCTGCCTTAAAAATTAAAATTCGCGCTCTCCTTATCCTCGGCCGTCGTCCTTTCTCTCTCTCTCTCTCTCTATGGGCCTTTCAGGAGCGATAATAGAATAAAATAAAAAAAATTTCTCCGCCGCTGGATATCGGACAGCTGTATCCACAAGCTATTTATGAATACCACGTCTGCGAGGATGTCAGGACATCCTCGGCGGCCCCCTGATTCTAACCGGGCCCACCGAGGTGTCACATTTCACCCAGCACCCTCCTCTCCCGTGGAGTGTACGCTTCCTCCCCCCCCACCCATATATTTCACTTTAAAAAATTACAAACGGGTTCCACCTTGTCGGAACTCCCCGATATTTCTCACTCCAAGAAGGAGAAAGAGCAAAAAGAAGAGCCAGTCCTCTTATCTGTGGACTCCCAAAAAATAAAAAAAAATTAAAAAAAAATAATAAAAAAAGAGAAACAGACAGTCTTCTTATCTGTGGACTCCCCGGTCTTTCCTTCTCTCTTCCGGTGGTCCTCCTTTAATCATTGACATAAAACTCTTATCCCAAAAATTTTTAAACAGTATACCGTTTTAGCACTTCCAAATGAGGCAATCTAGGATTCTATAAATTCCCACTTCTCCCCGCTTTCTTTACTCATCGGCAAATCAAGCAGTGAGAAGCTTTCTGATATCCTTAATTTGTTCATACGCCTTTTCTCTGGTTTAATTTTGTCTCTCCAACTGCAAAGGAAAGAAAGAGATGGAAGATCTGATGCCGGGCCTTCCGGATGAGGTAGCCCGTGAGTGCCTCCTCCGCGTCTCCTACGAGGCCTTCCCCACCGTCCGGTCCGTGTCCCGGCTTTGGAAGCAGGAGCTCGAATCGCCGCTGTTCCACCGCCTCAGGAAGTCCAGCGGCCTCTCTCGCCCACTCGTAGCCTTGGTCCAGGCCGAGCCCGCCTTCGCCTCCGGCGGCCCCGCCCAGAAATACGCCCCCTCGGCCACTCCCTCCTACCGCCTCGTCCTCTTCTCCCCGACAACCGGCACGTGGGATTTGCTGCCGCCCATCCCCTGTCTACCCCGCGGCCTACCGCTGTTCTGCCGGCTCTCCGCGGTCGGCCGGGAACTGGTGGTCGTCGGCGGGTGGGACCCGGACACGTGGGCCGCTTCCGATGGCGTCTACGTTTACAGCTTGGAGACCGCCTCGTGGCGCCGCGGGGCCCGCATGCCGGCCCCGCGACGTTCCTTCTTCGCTTGCGCTTCGGACGGAGAACGGACGGTGTTCGTGGCGGGCGGGCACGATGAGGAGAAGAACGCGCTGAAATCGGCGCTGGCGTACGACGTGGAGAGGGACGCGTGGGCCCCGCTCCCGGACATGGCGAGGGAGCGCGACGAGTGCAATGGCGTCTTCCTGCGTGGCAGCTTCCACGTCATCGGCGGCTACGCCACCGAGGCGCAGGGGCGGTTCGGGAGGAGCGCGGAGGCCTTCGACGTCGCCGCGTGGAAGTGGGGCCCGGTGGAGGAGGACATGCTGGATGCAGCCACGTGCCCGAAGACGTGCGTGGCGGGGGGGGACGGGCGGCTGTACCTGTGCCGGGCGGCGGGGCAGGTGGCGGTGCGGGAGGCGGCGGGGGGCTGGCGGGCGGTGGAGGAGGTGGCGGAGGACGCGCGGGTGGCGCCGCAGCTGCTCGCGTGGGGCCGGGAGCTGATGGTGATGGGGGCCGGCTGCCACGGTGGGGCCCAGGCGTGTTATGTCTTGGAGCTGAGCGGGATGACCACGCGGCGGAAGGTGGAGGTGCCGCCGGAATATTCGGGCCACGTTCAGGCCGGCTGTTGTCTGGAGTTCTAATGGAAGAAGGAAAGGGCCAGAAGGATCGGCTGTTAAAGCAACGTGCTTTCGTCTATTTGGTGATGGTTTTTTTTTTTTTTTTTTTTTTTCTGTTTATGCGTGCGTGTACATAGATAGCGTCTCCTAAAGATCCGGCTTTCAGGTTTTGGATGGGTACGGCGTCAATGGTGTCTTAGATTAATCAATGTACATAGAGCTTTGTATTTATTATCAGAGTAATTTTACAAGCATTGGTATGGAAAAGGAGGAGGAGGTGATCCATCATCATCTATGTAAATAAAATACTTGATTTCCTTGGCAATGGATGGTTTTGTTTTCCCGATCCTGGTTGCGTCAAATGTGACCTTCGACTCTTCCCATTCTCGACGAAATCGATGCGTTTTCGTGAGGTTACAAGGTGGCGAATGCGGAGCCCTTTCTTGTTTGTTTGAGGAGGACGCGAATCTTATCTCAATTTTAAATTAAAGTGCGATGACAATCCACAGCCTGTTAAATTTCGCTAAAGCTGGTGGGTAGATGCGAAATCCCGTTGTTATTGATGGTCCAAATTTTAAATTACATAACATTTGTGGATTCAAACCTATCAATTACTTATCAATTTGATCTAGTGATTTGGAATTGAATACTACCTTAAATCAATTTTTTTTTTTAAAAAATAAACAATAATTATTTGATCAAATGAGAGGAAAAAATTCTGCATGAACTAAAAATTAGCTATATAAATAAATAAAAAAAAATTGCGTCATCAAGCGTCCAAACATTGGCAGCATGGATGATGGATGGTGGTAAAGCTCTGCATTGACCTATAGCTACCTAAGTCTCGCTAGTTATTTAAAAAGTCCTAAACGTATGATATGCATGGGATTTGGATTTGCAAAAGCTCTGCATTGACCTCAAACAAGCTATTTCAAATGTGCACATAATTAGTTACTTCCTCTACAAGAAAATTTTCCAGCTCCCTAACGAACGCATAAATGAAAAAAAAAAAAAAAGTTACGTGAGCGGAAGAAATATAGATTCACACTCCTTTGACTTTGATATCATTGTACAATTCAACGAAGGGAATGGCCATAAGTCAATATTATTTCATAAATTAAGCTCACGGAAATGACTTTTCATAAGCTAATTTTATTTTCTCTTCTTCTTTCTTGTTTTTGGGATCCACGGACCCTTCGGGTCATCGCTACCGTCACTCTTCAGTAAAAATACTGAGCTCTTTATCCAATCAGCAGACTCTCACGTTATAATTGGCGATCAGAGCCCCTTGTAATTGAAGTCCAGCTAAAATTACTGCCGCTTTGTTGCCCCTAGGATGGCATGCTACGATCGATCTTTTCGTTGCTCCAAGAATAATTTGTAATTTCTTTTCTTTCTACGGCTGACTTTATTTATTTATTTTACTTCAAACGATGGGAGCATCTTGGATCCTAAAGCATGAATTCCGGAGCTAATTTTTTGCATCAAGCTTTTATATAAATTTTGTGAGATGAAGCTCTTAATTTTTTTTTATTTTATTTTTATTTTTTTTGTAAAATGGAATGCTGTTATCTTGCTCCAGATATTAATTGAGATATTGCGTGCATCCCCTCAGTTATACATTTGCGCTTTGAGTGAGGAGCTGCCAAATGATTCCATACGTTCAATTAATGATTTGTTATGGGTTACCAAATGTCAACTTTGTCGCCCATTTTGGAATTTTTTTTTTTCCACTTGGAGTGTGACATCCTCCAGGAGCTTGGTTCACGCCAGGAAAATGAAGTGAAAGGAAAGAAGCCTTAAACAGTGCGTGGCAGCGTGTGTGTTGCTTTCTACGCGAACGAAGGAAGACTTGGACCCGAATTTATTCGAAGGGTCATTATTTGAAGAAGGAAAAATAAAAATAAAAATTGGTCTGGTGCCGTGTCGAAATGGTTGCCTGTTTCCAATGGCTCCAGAGGCTGGAGATAATGATCCCAAGCCCACAGTCAAGGATTATAATATTCCATTAATTCCAAGGGTCAATCTTGGCTTCGTGATGGCCGCAGGTAACACCTTTAGTTGTTCTGGGGAGGAGATTGGCTCAAAACTCCGGCTCAAAACTCCGGCCGGCCTCAGAGGGACCACTTGTTCGAAAGGCTGAGATAACCTTTAAAATTGGAAAGTGTGCGCTTTGGTTTCACCGTCAAGCGGACTTTAAAGCCCATGGTTTGCAACATGAGGTATTTTTAAGGTCAGCCTGTCGGAGCCTTTAGTAATCAAAAATTATTTTTTCAATATTTTTCAAATATTTAATAAAAATTTTAGAAATACTTTTATGGTAATGCAAAATCTAATAGTTGCACCATTCAGAAAAGCTGAAGCTTTTTTGAATAGATCGATTTCAAAATGATCTTAATTAAAAAAAATTTGCATTCACTGTTATAACATAATAATAATAATAATAATATAACATAACTGTAACAACTTAGTATAATATAATTATAATAATTATATAAAAATATAATTATAATTATAACATATTATATAGTGTAAAATAAGATAATATGATATTATTATAATATTAAAAATTTTTAATATAATATACTAATATAATAATATTATAATGAGATAGACTTGAATACCTTCGAATGTAGTGAAGTATAGAATCCAACCATCTTTCTTATTCTTTGATCTATATAAATTCAAAAGCCACCTTATCTTTTTTATTTTTTTTATTTTTATGATTTGTGAACTGTATGAATCTAAAGACGGAAGAAGTGATTATATTTAAACTTAGTTACATTCAAATATAATCAAGTTTACCTCATATTATATTATATAATGCTATAATTTAATAATATTACTATAATAATATATCATTATGTCGTGATAGCATATCATTAGATAATAATTATCTAATAGTAAAATTATATATTAGATATTATATTATTAAATGATAGTAAAATGGTACATTATAATAATTTTACATTATAACCATTATTATATTACATTATTATATAATATTTTATAATATGATATATTTTAATTATATTATATTACAATATTATACTATTATTAGAATAATTTATAATAATAATTTTTAATAGATAAAATAGTTGAAAATGCAATACTTTTTATTATTTTTATTTAAAAATATTTTTTTAGTTTAATTGTCAAGTAAATGCTAAAGTCTCCGTCCTTTCATTTTTTTTATAAAAACTTTTAGCTCTCCTCTAGCTTTTATATGGATTTTAAAGCCAAAAGCCACTCATAAACTATTATTAGCTGCTTATAAAAGAAAAATTAAAGAAACAAACAGAAATACATATTGGTGTATGGGTTGTCAAGTTTAATACCAAATACATCAATGAATCTCTCAACCTTTTCTATTCTAGATGAAATCAACAAATCAATGAATTACCCATCTCGATAAATAGTACATTTTAGGACAAAAACTTAAAATCTTTCCCTTTTTCATCAATGAATCCCTTCACATTTTTATTTTTTAAAAATCAAATTCATAGCTTGATAACTTTGTTGACGACGTAGAAAAGACCTGGGTGGTTGTAATGCCTCAAGCCCATCTGCTAGTCCAATTAACCTATTAGTGAGCCAAAATTATGTGATCCAAAAATTTGAGTAGAAGTTAATTGGTAGCAGATGAACTTAAATTATAAGCATATATTTGATGTGAGACTTTACCACCACTTCATGGGTAGTCTTTTCTCATGCCCACTAATTTTTACAGATTCGGATCATCTCTTGACGCTATTTGTAAGGCTCCAATTTTTTGTCCATCAATTTTTACAGACTCAAATTAGTGATACCATTTGTAATGCTTCAAAGCTCATCTGCTGATTTAATTAATCCGTTAGCGGATTGAAACCATATGATCCAAAAATTTAAGTGGAAGTAAATTGGTTGTAGATAAACTTGAGTTATAAGCATATAATATATATTTTTTTCACTCGATATGATATTATTTTTGGGCTATAAAATAGTGGTATTCAATCCGGGGGGGCTCTGAGGGATAATATAGAAGACGGGAGGGCTATTGAGGGGGGTGGAGCTCAAAGGGTCCATCGAGAAGTTTCAAATGGTGGAGGGCCAATTGTAACAAGGGAGGAGGATCGATTTCACATTTTTGTTATATTTTTCTTACATCATGATGAGCCTCCTAGATGAAGCCTTTATGTTTATGGATCAAGCACTAATTCTGAAGGCAGAGGAAAAATTCGGTAAGAAATATGGCATCGGAGCATCAAGTTGTGTGATATCTAACGAATCTGACCGGCAAATATCGCATCACAGCATTAAGTTGTCGGATATCCATCGAACATCGCCGGCCTCTAATTGATAATGTCAATCAATATTTCTATCCCTGAAGTCGACAAACCAGCGAGCGTGGATTGGAATTGGCCAAATTGCATCGATATTAAGCCATGACGTATCTTCGCACCAATCTTCTCATCCATATAATCAAGTATCATATTTATAAAATTATGGGCGATGTATTTACTTGGAGCTCCCTTCAATGGGCCATGTTATTTAATACACCAGACGGCTCACGATGTGGTGCAAACAATGAGCTGAAACAAAGCTCTAGACCTTGACTTGTTTATAAAACTAGTTTCTTGAAGAAAATAAGCTAAATAGGCAACGCTGTGTAGAACCTCACAACCTTCT
Source organism: Metroxylon sagu (assembly GCA_017589505.3). NCBI lineage: Eukaryota > Viridiplantae > Streptophyta > Magnoliopsida > Arecales > Arecaceae > Metroxylon > Metroxylon sagu. Next base: position 83,508 of record JACVBY030000444.1, read on the forward strand.
CTTATGTTCCCCCAAAATGATCGGAGGACGATCGCCAGGAAGCATTCATTCCGACGACAACAGCAAGCAAACAGTCTCAAGCCATCATCCATCCAATTAGGGGGCCATGTTGGTCTTTCAAATCTTTTGTACCTTTGGATATGGTCAACTGCTGTCTAAAACCGGAAAGAGTTGTCGGATTGAACTGTGGCTCTCATGGTTGACATGACATGAAGGTCTTGAAATCCACAGACGAAAGTTCTAATATTTGGAGTCCAGACCAGTATTTAGTTATAGGGTAAGGATCAGCTCGACTTCGCCGCCGTTGAGAAGTAGTCTATATAAATGTTTGAAAGACTTAAAACTTCCTTCCATCAATTGGGAGGAGGATGCTTCTTGTTGCTAATTTTCCTGCAAATATTATTTAATCACTTTGTCTTCATCTATCCAAATATTATTCTGTTCCACGAAAGATCAACTTTTTGACCCATAAACCTTTGTTCTGGTGATTGTAAAAACATTCCTACACGTTAATCCAGTGACTAGTTTGGATGTGACTATGAATTTAAAGCAGATCCCGTGTCACAAAAAGGACAGAATAAACGGTCGTTGTATGAGCCCTCTCTTTCCTTCTCTCCTTTCTTTTCTTTTCTTTTCTTGCAGCTACATCAGAAAGCATTATTAGATAAAGTTTCTCCCTTCCTTGGCCCGAAAAGTCGGTAAATGAGTGCAATGGTCCGAATTGGCTACCGAGTCTCCATGTAGACCAAATACGTTCTTATCCCCCAAAAAAAAAAAATTCTGAGATCTTGGCTTACACGACAGGATCTATGTTGACCTTTTATTTTTTATTTTTTATTTTTTTGTAAGGCTCTATCAGTCTTTGGATATTATCATCATGTCTTTAGCCGATTTTACCAGAATGATCTGATTTAATTTAAAACCGATCCGAGTAGACCAAAAATAACAGTCCACTAGGATTCGGTATAAATCCCTTACCAAAAGACCCAGCTTGGCACAATTTAGCGAAATTGGATCTTGAATGACTTGGTTAGACCTCACAATTTCCAAGGCTTTAATTTTTTTTATTTCCCTACAAAGAAAATAATTAATTTTGTATAAAATTTTAATTTGACTACGTTTGATAGAAAAGGGATGATAGAAGATTCAAATTTTATAAACCCAAAAAAATAATTGATAACTTCAATATCATATATGCATATATTATAAAGATAAATTATATTAGAGTTTACTGAAAGGTCCAGAGCTTCCCTTCTTGCATAACCTAATAAGAATTTTATACGTGTGGTAGGAGAGAATTTTTTTCTTTTTTTTCTCATAAGCAACGAAAGTATTACAACCCAATGGCTTAATTGCAAACATTATAGGATGAAGCTAAGTATCAGTTTTTGTGACAATTAATTTAATACAAAACCGATCCATTAAAAGTTGAGTATTCACAAAGCTCATATTTAATATAAACCCACACCACCATAAGGTGCATCAAATAGCTCAATAATATAAATGATAAATACTAATCATAATGAGCTTACACAAATTACTCTATTTATCCAATGTTTATTTAATTTAAGTTTTAATTAAATAATGACCATGGTAGTTCATATAATGAAAAGTTCTAATATTCTTCTACTTGGACTATGCTAGTTCATATAATGAAAATTTTCTAATATTCTTTTACTTGGACAGCATTTGTCAATAATTTTTAGAAAAAAAATCTTTGAATTAAATAACACAAAATATGTTCACAATAATGAATGTCGGATGTAGGCAAGTGCTTTTTAAAAAAATGGATCTAAAAGCAATTATAAGCACCCAAAGATATAAAATATCATATTTCATAGGGATATAGAATATCATATATATTAAAGTATTAATAATTTAATGATCAAAACAATACATTATGCATATGTGATATGATAGATTCATGGTAAAGAGTAACCAATGCGTCAATTACCAAACAGTCTAAGTATCCAACCACGATCCATATCTTCGTATGAAGCCCATTGAAACTAGGTTTATATGTTTTAGATTGCAATAGTAAAAGTAATACCATAAATAAATATAAATGCATGCATAATAACAATATGTGATGAAAACAATTATGCATCATATTTTTGAGAATAATACAAACAAAAGTCTCATAGTTATTGCTATAATAATATTATAAACCTTCACTAATCCAAAATATCAAAAGATTTAACCATTTCCATACAAGTTACATGATCTTAAAAAACTTTAGGAGCTAAGCCTTTAGTTAGCGGATTAGCAATCATATACTTTATGCTAATATACTCTTTGCGGGTCTAAAACTCGTGAACTTTTTTTTCTAAGAAGCAAATATTTTATATCAATATGTTTTTAATGTGAAGAACTTTTGTTGTTATCATAGAAACAAACAACAACAAAGTTATTGCAAAATATAGGCAATGGCCTTGAGATAGACTCGATAATATACAACTATAAAATGAAATTGTGTAGCCATAGAGCTTGACATATAGCCTCATAATATGCAATATACTTTGTCTCCCTATAGTTGAGATATCTATGAGTGTCTACTTAATGCTTTTTCATGAAATAGCTTATCATGCAATTATAAACACATAATTAAAAGTGGATTTCTTGTTATTTAGATAGCTTGCATAGTCAACATGAGAATATCAAATAACCTCAGGATTATCGCATCGTTTATAAGTTAGTGTATAGTCCTTAGTACTCTATAAATATTTTATCACTTTCTTTGTAACTTTCCAATGACTTAATCAAAGAGCACTCAAGTATCTTCTAAGACATATATTGTACAAATAATGTTAAGATATGTGCATACTTGAGCATACATCAAACTACCGATGGCTGGTGCATATGGAATTCCCTCATTTGATTCCTTTCTTCATTAGTTCAAAGACATTGAATCATTTAAAATTTCTTATCTTTTGAACATAGTATTGCCACAGAGCAGCATGATTGCATATTAAACTTACCAAGAACTTTCTTAATATAGGTTTTCTAAGATAAGCTAAGAATACCCTAAGATTGATGAATTTGCATTCCTAAAATGGAAGCATCACTAAAATCTTTAATGTCAAAGTAACATAATAATAACTATTTTATCTCATACAGAAGAATAATGTCATTACTTGCAAAGAGTATATCATCAACATACATAATAAGAAATATGGCTATGCTTCTGCTCACCTGCATATATATGCATTAATCAATAATATTTTCTTTAAAAACAAAAGAAGTGACTATCTCATCAAATTTGACATAACATTCTATAAAAGCTTACTTTAATCCATATATTAATCTTTTCAGTTTACAGACTATATGCTCTTCGCCATCGAACTTGAAATTATTTGGCTCCACTATGGATACATCTTTTGTTAAGTAACGATTAAGAAAAAAGGTTTTGACATCTATCTGATGAAGCTCACTTTAATTCATATATTAATCTTTTCAGTTTACAGATCATATGCTCTTTGCCATCCATCTTAAAATCATTCGGTTGCACCATGGATACATCTTTTGTTAAGCGATAATTAAAGAAAAAGGTTTTGACATCTGTCGTATAAAACTTCAAATCAAAATGAGTTACTAAGGTTTTAATTATCTAAAATGAGTTTTTAGTAAACACAAATAAGAAGGATTCTTTGTAATTAATACGTTATTTCTTAATGAAATTCTTTATTATAAGTTTAGTTTTACATCTTTCATTATTATCTGCAGCATCACATTTGGTCTTCAAAACCTATTTTCAACCCACAACCTTATAAAAAGTAACTCTATTTAATCCTTTATATTATTTTAAGTTTGAAAATAATATATATTTGAAAGAATAAAACTTCATTCCATCAAGCAGCAGAAGGATGGTTTTTCTCCAGTACAAAAATAATGTCACGTTTTCTTCCTGCTAATTTTGTAGGAAATATTTAATTACTTTGTTTTCATCTATCCAAAAATTATTTTGTTTCACGAAAGATCAACTTTCCGACCCATATGCCTTTGCCTTGATGACCGTAAAAACGTGAATCCCGTGGCTAGTTTGGGTGCAACCAGTGGTTTAAAGCAGATCTCATGTCACAAGAAGAGCAGAGAATAAATGGTCGTTGCATGAGCCCTCAATTTTCTTCTCTGTTCTTTTCTTTCAACGGCATCATAATGCATTAGATACAAAGTTTCTCCCTTCTAAGCCCGGAAAGTCAACAAACGAGCGTAATGGTACGTATTGGCTGCCAAACCTCCACGTAACGCAAATACATCCATATCTGGAGAGAGATCCTGATATCTTGGCTTTTGACTTTTTTTTTTTTTTAAGGCTCAATCAGCCTTTGAATATTATCATCATGTCTTTATCCAAGTTGGTCTAGATTAAACAGATTTAATGTAAAATCAAACCAATTAGATCAAAAAAAACAGAGTCTCCCCCCCCAAGATCTGATGCAGATCCCTTGCTAAAAGACCCAGTAAATTAAGTTTGGCGTGGCATGGCAAAGTTGAATCTTGATTAACTTAGTTACACCTCACAATATTGGTTTCAAGACTTTGATTTTGTTATTTCCCTAGAAAGAAGAGAGAGACCCTGATATCTTGGCTTACACGACCAATCTATGCTGACTCTTTTTTAAGGCTCCGTCGGTCTTTGAATGTTATCATCATGTCTTTAGCCAAGTGGGTTAAGACCAAACAGAGTTAATGTACATCGATCCAATTAGACCAATAAAACAGAGCCTCCATCAAGATTTGATATAGATCCCTTGCTAAAAGACTCTGCAAATTAAGTTTGACGTGATACGGCAAAGTTGAATCTTGATTGGCTTGATTAAATCTTACAATATTAATTTCAAGGCTTTACCTTTAAAGTTATGCAGAAAATTTATCAATGATAATCTATATCATTATCAATATCATTATTCTTTTTGTATAAATAATTTTAATTTTTTAAAATCAATATCATTATTCTTAAAAAGGGTCATTTTACCTATATTCACATTCTTTGCTACCAGATCGAACAAATGAACAGTGAGGTAAAATATATTTACCACCAAGTATGATTTCATGGTGCTGCTACCCGGGTAAAAAGGCCACGTGACTTTGAAAGTTGACGCATTTCTATTGAATAAATATGGTATACGTCAGTGTGCCCCATGATGATGTTTTTACCTGAGAAGCAGCGATGCCGAGGAGTGCAGGACGAACCATCCGAGGCGAGGCAGAGGAGCGCGGCTTGGAGGGTCATGCTCAAATTTGCGCAGTTTTTCCGGGTTCCACCGTCCAGCCTGCGACCCGTGGGCGGTGCGAACTGCGGTCGCCCCGGTTTCCGGCCCCCCGTGAGGCTTTGGAAAAACAAAAAACAAAAAAAAAACTTTTGCCGTGCGAGGGTGACACGCATTACCTCATCCGTTTCGCATGCACGGCCACGTGATCGCTGCACGGCCACGTGATCGCTGACGATCCGTCGCGACCGTATCTCTCGATCCAAAGCACCGGAAGCTTGCTTTGGGACCGGATAAAATGTCAGTACGACGGAGTTTATTCCACAAAAAAAATAAAAAAAAAATAAAAAAAAAATGTAATTTCTCCACCTCCGACTTGGATTAGGAAATAGACCGCATAAAGTTCTATGGCTATAGAAGAACTATGTAATTTATTTATTTATTTTTTTTTAAAAAAAAAGCAATCCTTAGATGTCCACTGTTTTAGCTGTTGTGTTACTGTTTTGAAGTAGCCAAACATTCGTCTTTTGGTAATTGACAAGGGAAAAAAAACAAAGGTGTTTTGACTTTCGAATCCAAAAGCCACGGCAATAATTGATATCCAAACGCCGATCAATTCTTTTCAGAGTTTTATTTGGCTTAGATTTGCCTTAGATTTTAACTGTACCCGGATGCATGCTGGCAAAGTTCTCGTGGGTGCGGACCCAGGCGAAATGAAATAGATGGTGAAATCGATGTGGTAAGATGATGGAGCATCAAGACGTTATCTCTCTGTTTTTCTGAAACATATAGGACAGATCATGCATTTTTTTTAAAAAAAAAGAGGAAAAAAAAAAAAGAAAGAAAAAAAAAAAAAGTGTTTTTAAAACTATCGCAAAAAAGAGGAGGGTAAAAAGAAGCGATTTTTCTTGTTAATTTGGGAAGTTGAAGATTATCAGAAAAAGTATTAAGTTAAGGAAACAGAATAATCTTCCGGCTTCGAGAAGGGTGTAGATTATAAGAAAGTAAGTAAGAAAGAATAAGATATAATTAAAATCCTGCCTCCGGTCCCCCCAAACTGGCAAAGAAACGGAGTCCGTTCCCTACGGACTTCCGCCCATCTAATCTTTTCCTCCCGTCTCCACCTTCTAGAATGAAGCAATAAAAACCGCTTAAGCCCGGCTATATAGATGTCCCATTCCGCCTCTTTTCCCCTCGAACAGACCTCTCAATCATTCAACATAGAAACCATTCCCCCAAGTCTCGCCCTCAAATTTTCCTCTCCTCTTCTAATCTCTCTTCCCTTCCGGCCTTGTGAATCAAATTAATTTTCTCAGATGGTGGATCTGATGCCTGGCTTGCCGGAGGAGATCGCTCGGGAGTGCCTCCTCCGCGTCCCTCACGATGCCTTCCGCACGGCCCGCTCCGTCTGCAAGCTCTGGAAGCAGGAGGTGGAGTCGCCCCCCTTCCACCGCCTCCGCAAATCCGCCGGCCTCACCCGTCCCCTCGTCGTCGTTGCCCAGGCCGAGCCTACGCCATCCCCGCCGGCAACCAAGAACTACGCCACCCTTGCCCCGGTCTACCGTCTCGCCCTCTTCGACCCCTCCGCCGCCACCTGGGCCCCGCTCCCGCCCATCCCAGGCCTCCGCCTCGGGCTCCCGCTCTTCTGCCAGCTGGCCTGCGTCGGGACCGAGCTCGTGGTCATCGGCGGGTGGGACCCGCGCACCTGGGCCGCCTCCGACGAGGTGTTCGTCTTCGACTTCGTGTCGGCGGCTTGGCGCCGCGGGGCGCGCATGCCGGGGCCCCGGCGGTCCTTCTTCGCTTGCGCGCCGTCTGATGCGGATCGGGTGGTGTTCGTGGCCGGCGGGCACGACGAGAGCAAGAACGCGATGCGGTCCGCCCTCGCGTACGACGTAGCGAGGGACGAGTGGATCCCGGTCCCGGACATGGCGAGGGAGCGCGACGAGTGCAAGGGCGTCTTCCTGCGAGGCACCTTCCACGCCATCGGCGGCTACGCTACGGAGGCCCAGGGCCGCTTCTCCACCTCCGCCGAGGCCTTCGACGTCGCCGAGTGGAAGTGGGGCCCTGTGCAGCAGCGCGTGCTGGAGAGCGGCACGTGTCCCAGGACTTGCGTCGCGGGGGCCGACGGGAAGCTCTACGTGTGCATCGGTGGACACGTGGCGGTCCTGGAGGGAGACACGTGGCGGAGGGTGGCGGAGCTGCCGGCCGATGTGAGGGTGGCGCTGCACATGTTCGCGTGGGAGGGGAAGCTGATGGTGCTGGGGTCGGGCACCCACGGCGGGGCCCAGATCGGCTACTTTCTGGAACTCGGTGATGGGAAGGGGCCGGCGGCGTGGACCAAGGCCGATGTCCCGGCGGCATATTCCGGTCATGTTCAGGCTGGGTGCTGCCTGCAAATTTAGACGGGTCTTTTTTGTTTAAAAAACAAAAAAAAAAAAAAAAAAAATTGCTTCTTTCCTCATCGTTCATCCCTGTTTCGCGATCATTCTGTATATAAAATTTTGTTAAAAAAAAAAATCATCCAGACCCTCTAGTTTTAGCTTTTTAATTGAAATTAACCATTATTTTTATTTTTATTTTTATTTTTATTTTTATTTTTATTTTTTTATCACTTATTCTTTTTAATTCATCAAGGTAGGTGATGCACCAATCCCATTAGAATGTGATGCTTGGGATTAGATCATTAGAATGAGATGCTTCTTGTCTAAGTTAGGATAGATCAGGGGGAACATGAATATGAATAGCGAGAGTTACATATTAATGATAGTAGTTTGCATAAATAAAAAATTTTAAGATAATTTTAAACAATTTTTTAGTTTTAGTTCTAATTTTTAATATTTAGAGTTTCTGATGAATATTATAACAGAGTTGCTTATTTTACCTTTAATTTTGCTATTTTTAAATTTTTTTATTTTTATTTTAGTTTTTATGAAAAATATAAAAATAGTATTATTTTTTTTAATAACAATTATTTTAATGGTTTTTTGTGGCAACATTCGAAAGTATATGGTTTTGATGAAAGATTTTGTTATCATCTTTACAGAAGAAATGTTTAGTTTCTTAGAACAAAGAAAATTTTGATTTAGCTTAAGTTTAAAAAAAAGAAGAACACACGCCTCAAGGTTGAAGCAATTAAGATCTGTAAGCTGCCGACTAATGAGAATTTGATGGTTTGAATCATTTAATGTATATTTAAGATTTAATTTTCTATGTTTGATAAATTTATATTCAAAATGTGATTATTTTTAATTTATAGTTTTATAATAATTATTAAAAAAAAGTAGAAGATCGTTAATTTATTCAAAATGTTGATCATAGCGTAAGTTTAATTAATTAATTATTGAATTATATAAAAAAATGAATGATGTTCTTATACGTGGATGATTATTTATTTGTTAGGAGCTAAGTTTAGTTTGATATTAAAAAAAAGTTTATAAAAAAGATGATAATATACTGATTTAATGCAGTAATATATAATTTATTATTCGATTTATTAAAATAAAAAATAATTAAAAATAAAAATATATTATCATTTTTTTCAATTAAGAGTATTTAGAATTAGTTTTAACAGCATTATATTCTAATAAAACTAATTTGTTGGCACTTTTAATAAATTAAGGAAAGGTTATCGTTGAAAAAAAATAAAAAAACTGAAACGATATCTTATTTAAGTGGTTTTTTTTTATTTTTACCTCGTGGGCGGTGAAAGGGCACACATCCCGGACGGCCATCGTCGCGGACCCGGAGGACACGCATGCACCCGAAGAGTCCCGCCGGAGAATCTTGCGTTAGCGTTCGCTTGGCAGCATATTATCTCCACCTGGAAACGAGGGATCCGAATCGAGAGTGATCTCATCCAATCCCACCCAGCTGTGAGTTGATGTCACAGCCAAATTTAATGCCACGAATGCTACGCTAGCATGTATTTAATCTAGCATTGATCGCGCGTTATGTGTTAGATAAATTTTAAATATTTATTAAAAAATCAAAAAAAAATCTAAATTATATTATCTAACTAGTTTTTCTTTTTTTTTGTTTCTTGTTTTTTCCGAGTAGCGTACCGGGTCATTTCAAATTACTTAATGACCCATCAACTCCGATTTCATGACATTTACCTCATTTAAAAAATTACATTTAAATTCTTTAATTCTAAGTTTTTATAATGTATGCCTTTTTCTATATTTCTTGACCATATATTAAGCAATTGTGACGTGTGATAATTTAACTCTTTATGACTAAATTGTCCTTGTCTTTTAGGGTTTAGGATGGGTTAAGGTCTTTATTCTATCTCCTTTTCTATCATTCTCCTCCTCTCTGCTACTATCGCCTGCCACCTTTGCATCCAACCCATGGCTTCCCTGGAGATAATGACTTCATTGGGGCATTTCGACAGGGGATTGTTAGCTAATTGTTGACTGCATTTGAGATTTATATCATTGGCATGTAGGATTTGGACTCCACATAAGCCCAATTTATATGAGAGAAAAGATTTGGCAATTTCACAAACAGGTGGTGTCGATGCTAATGAACTAAACTATTTATCATCTACCGGATAACATCATAAGCAGTCGCGTGTGTTTGCATTTATGACAAAGCACAGTGATCAGCTAAGATAAATTTAATATATGTATACATAAGTGTAATTTTTATGTATGAGGGAGCGATGGAAATGGGATCCTCACTTGTCTCTTTGCCACCATCAATTCTCTTCTTTCTTCTCCTATTCTTCACTTTCTTCTTCTTTCCTTCTTTATACCTCATTATATTTTCTTAACGGTAATAGAAAATTATGTTCTAAAAAGCTGGAGAAAGGATTTTTCACAATGGGATTCAATGACTTCAAAGGATTTTGAAGGAAAGCAGGTGTGACCCGAGAGTTTTGATGAAACTTTGAATGATGTGCCAATAAGTGATAGCTACTAGTTTGTATCAACAGATACGGAGAAAATAAAGAGGCGAGCTGAAGTACGTGTTACAAAGAATATAGAGCTTGAGCAAGGAATGATAGGCATAAGTTGGTGATAAGGAAAGAATAATAATATAGAAAGACGAAAAGGATTCAAAACTCCCCTTTCCTGCTTGTCACTACTTTTTATTTTTTTTATTTTTTGTTTAAGGAAGGATTCCTAAGAATCATAGGTTAATATTTTTTTTAATTAATTATTTTTTATTTTTAAAATTAAAAATAAATAAGATTTTTAAGAATATTTTGTTGCATTTGAACCATCGAAAATTTAAATGTTTATTAATTTATCTAAAAATTTACATAAAAATATTTACTCCAAAATAACTCCTAAGGCTTGCCAGGAAGGCATATAACCACTCGGTACAACGACCGTGATGTCATAGCCGGTCGGATAGCAGGCGTGGTGAGAGGAACTGGATAGCAGTGAAAAGATGGTGGTGGTGAAATGTATTTAGGGAAGCAACGTCATGAAAATGCAAAATATTGAAGCCATATGCATTGCCACCGCCTCAATAGTAACGATCTGCTTGCAGGGCTTACATTGCACCATCAGCAAAGACTTCAGTCAATGCCCACCACATGAACGGGCGCGAGTAGAAAACTGTTCTTTTACAGTTTACACAATGATTTTCGATAAGAAAACTTACATTCTTTTTTTTTTAAAAAAAAAATGAAAGTTTAAAAATATAATTAAAAAAATTATAAAAGAGTGGAAATACCATAGATGGACTACAAATAATTTTTTTTTCAAAACACTATTTACAGCTAGGCTGCTGTCATAAAATCCTCCCGCATCGCCAATAGCATCAAAATCCAAGGCAACAATAAATAGTGACGTACAAGTGCTCAAAGCATTCTCATATTGGCAAATCCAATTCAATATAAAAAAATTGCAAATGAACTAACATCAAGAATTTTTGCATATGTACTCTTTTACAAATTTATAATTACATTTATCCCCACAGTTTTTTTACATATACACCCTTATTTAAAATTACATACACATACCCAATCAAATTTCATTACATAAACACCCCTTTATTTCTTTTTTCGTGCATATCTTTATAAATTATTTCTCAGGCAAAATAATTTATAAAAATTAATATATAAATATTAGATTTATAAGAATATACACGTAATTTTAAATATATACATAATACACACGTGTCTGCACACACAAAAAAAAAAAATATAAAACTACATAATAAGAATATACAAACAATTTTGCATATTTATATAGGTCTTAAAAAAAATCACAAATCTGCTGATAACCGTTCACCACACAAAGTTTTACTTGAGACTTCATGGAACGCATCCAACTCAATTGGAAGCCAACAGCAGAAGCAGTTCTGACCCTGCAATCCAGACAGACCGAAACCCTCCATAAATATCAGCTATGCCAGATAATCAAAGAGAGTGACTCAAATCAAACTCAAGCCCTTGTTCTCCACCACCCTACCAAGCAACAGAGTCAGCAGAAATCATCACTGGGAGAAAATAGAGAATGAACACAAAGTGAACAGAGCTACAAATTCCACAGTAACCGTCAGCAGTAACGTAGTTAACGTCCATAAGGTTCTGATAAACAGATTACTGCATACATCGTCGCATGACACTTCACATCGACAGACTGGAAAAGCCACAAGACCTCTCCAAGTGAACCTGAACACGATCTCATAAGGTCTTTGTAAAATAGCCTGATGTTTATTTTGGAATTTAACAAACGAACAAGATATGGAACTCATCATCCCAAAAAAGCTTTTACCGAACCGGCTGTTGGTTATAGTGGTTCTTCTCTTTCTTCTTTGCAGCAGCAAGCTTGGCGCTCCTTGCAGCAGCCTCAATTGCAGCAGCCTTTGCAGCAGCATCCACCTCTTTATTTGATTTCTTCTTCTTCGTAGAAGCCACCTTCTTTATCCGCTCCTTCACATCAACAGCAGAAGTGTCCTCTTCTTCAGGTTCAGCAGTCACTTCATCAGAGCTTTTATTAATTTCCAAGCCATCAGGCTGCTCCTGTGGTTCTTTAGCTTCCTTCGAGGATTTGTCTTTCTTTGCCTTTTTCTTCTTTGAACTTTTGCTCTCAGGAGCAGCTGCATTGTCCCTTTTTTCACCATCTACATTTTGCTCTGGTTTCTTGCCTGCTGCAAAGTGGACTAATCAGAACAATAAACTTTGTCTGATAATTATTCTACACCATATAACAGTTAGTAATCGGATAGTGATGGAAATCATTCAAGATCATTCACCAGATGAAGGATAACATCATATATGTGCCAAAGAACGTATGTGATATATCAGTGTGAACACATAAAATGTGAACAGATTAAAGGATCATGCAAAAGATGCACCAACACATCTGTGTATGTATGACAAGTCTAAGAAAGTGAATCTAATTGTGTCAAATGTAACATTATTACCATCTGTTTCATCTTTCCCAGCATTGTCTTGGTTAGAAATACCCAGCTCAGCCAAAACAGACTCCAGTTCTGCCATTTCCTTTTTCTTCAGCTCTTTCTTTGAGAGTTGCCTTTCTGTTTCTTTAGATGGAACAGCAGCAGGGGGAGGTTTCTTGAGGACTTGTTCAGTGACAAGAGGAACCTCAGGTTCATGTTCAGGTTCTTCCTCGGCATCATCATCAACCTCATCAAGAGCGTCATCTTCACTTTCAGTTTCCTGCAGCATATATGGACCATGTAAGACCGCAGCAATAATTTGTATAGCATAAGCAAAATATCTAATGATTATCTAAAGCAAAATTGATAATTCCCATAAAATACCTGACAACTTCTAGAGAGATGATAACTTCAAACATCGCATTCAACTCAATTTTCTTGAATTCTGAAAACTGAGTAAAGCTTTAGATCCTCATGGATTTCCATTAACATCCATGGGTGCACCCATTTCGGTTCTCTATTAATTTGTTACATCTTTATTTTCTGTAAGTTCCTCAAGATCTGTAATTTTGAACTCCACTGTCAAATAGACCAACAGTTAATAATCCAACAATGATATGCACTAAGAAGTCCCCACTCAGATTCCAACAAATGACCAAAGGGCTCAAAAGCAAACCCTTGAGAAGGCCACGTAAATATGGCTCATGACATATTCTTTCCAGTGTAACTCATTCTTCATTTAGCCCTCATATGCATAAATTCAACATTGAAAACTGTGCATTTCATGTCCCATTTAACATCCCCTCAACAAGTCGGCTCCATAGATACTTAGTCAAGGATTTTCACAATCAGTTAAAAAAATCCAGAGGTTTCCTTCCATTCAACATTTTACAACAATTATTTTAGTTTTAAAAAAATCAAGTACTTGATAATCAAACTGATTTTATCCTCACCCGTGCCCATAACAAACCATAAAGCTCGAGTACTAGACACAGTATGGCTCATATTTGAAGTTTTACAATTCGTGCAAATGATAATTATGTGATAGCAATCTCAATTTTCCTTTCAATCTATCCATTGTCTCAGAAATACTCCGACCTCAATAAGTCGCCCTAAATTTATCTTATGTGCTCCTCAAGCTCATACTAGGTAAAATTTCAGAAAAATCTGTTTTTCAGATATTTTATTGAAGAACATCATCATGAGTTCCATGTATCAATATCATCCAGTATCCTCATAGCCTATCCATTCTGAATTTGTATAATACTCCTGAAAGTCCCTAGATTTACATTCCTTGAAGCAAAAACTTTTTCTTACTGAGTAAATGTCCCAGACCTTGGGATACCAATGCCAACTTTCCTTGAAGTTAGTGAATGCAGTTTTCTTTGTTCATCACTTCGGGCACATCTGAAGGTACATCAAGAGATAGAAACCTTCTACTTTACAACCACACCACCATAGGCATGAACATTATTATACTCTTCAACTCTTACAATGAAAGCTAAAATCTGTATACGGTGGCTATGCTTTCCCAAATATCATCTTCAAAAGACATTTGATTTTAAGATATATGGACTTTTCTTGAATCAGCAATTAAATAATTACACTGACACATCATACTTTTTTGTCTCCATGTTAGAACTGAAGACTATAATACAATTCAATATGACAAACTATCTAAGAATTTAAAAATATTGCAGTTGAAACAATACAAATTTAGAAATTTAGTAATGTAATACTCCACAATCAGGCAGATAACATGTGAATGCTTTTATATAATAAGCTTTAATTTCTTAGCTTCCTACCAATATTAATGATGCTGCACATAACACAGCCACAATACACATGTCAAATATGCTGTTTTAATTCCTCAAGGTAGATTCTATTGCTTCTATCATAGTTTGCATCGTAAATTTGACTGACAATTCAATGCCTTGGGAACAAATCAGCCAAGATCAAAATTGGTTCACCTTTAGTTCAACTTGATTCATACAGCAACATCAGCATGAAACCTCAATTTCAGTACATATGAAAGTAACTAAAGACATAACCCATTTTCATCACAAATGCTACCACTGTTTTTTCCCTTGTCATATTCGACTGTGAGACAATAATCAACATGTGCAGTAAATATGTAAGAATTTAAATATAAACCACAAGGAAAAAAAAAAAAACATTAACTACAATATCTAATATACAGAAAGAAAAAAAAACACATCAACATGCTGCAGATCAGATTGTACAGAAAAAAAAAGGTAATTTTTTCATTCAATTTACCCAACATATCAGATCGTCCAGAATGTTATTTAAATATGGTCTGGATGTTCTTATACATGAACCTGACAGTTCAATCACTTTGACAATGCCTTTTTTGGGTAACACAGGGTCTTTCAGTAGGTTGTCATCACAAATTAACCATAAAAATGATGCACATTATCACCACCAATTTTCTTGGGCAACAATGAGATTGAATTGTAATTCCAAGTATTTACTAGAAAATAAACCCCTGAAAAATGAATAATGACCTAAGTCACATAATGAATCCCAAACAAATAGCACTCACATTAGGTGCTGAGCAGCACTTGTTGCAAACTGGGAACCACCTCTAGTTGCAAATAAGAAAAATACTTCCAATATTATCAACTAAATTTTTTTTTTTTTTTACTATAACTCAACTAAATATCTATTGCAAACAAACATCTTTTGTGACAGCCTGTGGTGCATGTGCTTAGTCCCATATAATTATGCATTGAATAGATTTTGGGCACTTGAGGGCCAAAGAACCCAAATAATACTTCAAGTTAAACTATTTGACTGAGTCTCGGATATTATAGATGGTATCAGAGCAGATCCATCCCATGGCTCATATAGATTAGGGATCAATGCAAACGAGGTCGTGGTATTTATGATTCGATTTGCTTTGATTTTGGACTCGTAAGCCTCACGAAGATACCATAACTTGAACGGAGAAAGTAGGCGTGAGAATTTGCATATGTTTAGTCTCACATCAATTATGCATCAAATAGATCTTAGGTACTTATATGGTATTGAGGAAACCAAATAATACCTTTCAACCAACCTTTTTGGGTCAGGTCTTGAGTCATTACATCTTTCTTGATCCTTAACTACCAATATAGTTACATCCCTTGTTTGATAGCTATCATCCACCAATGATGAGCAAGTAGCAACAATTGAGAGGGCAATAAGGAGATCGATGAATCAAGAATGCACCTTTCTGGAGTCTAATATAGGAAATATTTATCTCAACATCCCCATACAACAACAACTATAGTGTGCCATACGGATGTATACTGCCCTGTATCGAGCGTACCATATTGGCACCGAACCAAAACTCAATATCCATGTGTACCAAGTCTCAATATGCTGAATTGACCTACATATTGGACCTATTGATACTGTATCAATGTGGTGCCAATAAAAGATCCGGTACCAAGACAGTGAACCTTGACCACAACATTAAACATCATTTGTGCTTTGTTTTGTAAGAGCATTATGAAAAACCATGAAGTTGATTCGATGTCTTGGGGGTGTGCGGTATTTGGCTAGCTAACACTACCTTCAAGGTGCCCCACATGAGCAAGGATATGTATTCCTTGCATCTACAATACGAAATCTGACTTTAAGACCAAATCTCCCATGAAACTAGACTAGTCTCACACCGCAACCAACATGGTGTCTCCAATCCATCATTAAGTTGATCCTAAAGATCCTGTACCAAAATTATGGTAAAGATGGTGGAAGACATTAAGTAGGATGCGACTAGAATTTTAAAGAAAATCCCAGACTGAACTTGCTTGCAGTTCAACATAATAAAACACACAAAATCCTATATTTCAGAAGCAAAAAAAAAATGAGATGCTCATTGCAATTAGTACAATTTATTATAACACATGTAAAGGCATCCTGGTTGTAAGAAACTACAAATCTTAAAAGGGGTACAAGGGGCTTATTTTGTTATCAAGAGAAGTAAAGCAAAAGGTTTACATGGGAGCATAAAACAAATCAAACAGATCATTACTAGAGTAGAAAAAAGCCATGCCTTAGATTATTCTCTTGCTCTCCAAATTTCTAGTATTCAAGAACCATTTCATGGTTTTGATCATCCTTATCTTCCACCAGTCCCCTTCTTTTCCATTTGATTACCCCGCTTTCACCACACATACAAGATTTACTAACACATCTATTCACCTTCAACAACCTTCAATGCCACCATTCACCATCACCAATCTTATGCATCACCACCACATTGGATCCCACATTTTCCATATTTAAGTCACCAGCGTTCTCCATCACCACTACAAAGCAAACTAATTACAAGAATAATAGAGAATTTTTGTTAGGAACATTGTGAACCAACCAAATCATCCAAAAAGTTTGGCTCCCACCTTAAAAAAGTTAGAATTCAAAGTCATAACCGTCACCAAAGACATCCATATCAATTGAGCCAAGTTCATCCAAACAAGTATAACTACTGAAGCCAACCATCATTAACCAATCATGCTTACAAACTACTAGGTTTTTTCCAGAAGTAAACTTTTACTTCCCTTCTTGCAATTTTGATTGCTCATTGCTCACATTATATGCCACAATTTACATTCAATTTAACCTTAAGGCCTGCTTTGGTTATCAAATAATTTTATCGAGGATTCTTCATAACTTAATGCAAAAAAAAAAAAAAAAGATTATTCCTCATTAACCAAGTGAAAGTACTCATCCCTTCCCTCGAATAGGTTTAACCTGACTAACTGAATAAGTGCCAAAAGGTGCTCTTTAGTTTTTGTTCTGAAATCCCGTAAGTACCCCTCATTTCTGGACCTTGTTCAAGAGCCCAAAATGTGCTTTGTCTGCAGAAACCTAAATAAGGCTGAAAAAGTGGATTCTATTCAAGTTTATTCACATTTATTCACAAATGAAACAGGGCTTTGATATTAAGATTGGTAGTATGTTCGAGCAAGGGCTTTGAGATATTTTAAAAGAAAGAGGAAAAGTAGTGGCAAATTTAGGGTAGTATACTCATGCCAGCAAGTTGTGAAAGGAAGCAAAATACATAATCCTCATATGTTCAATCTTTTTTTCTACCCCCATGGAGCATGCCTCTAATGCAATCTTGAGCAAAACATTACATTACTAAGAATTGAACAGCTGCAAAGGTTTTACTAAAAAATGCTTCTGACATGCATAAAACATATTTTAGTGCCTTGATAATAAAAATTGCATAAATAATCATAAGTTCACTAACCAACAACCACAAGCCAAGTTATATAGGTTTCAACATATCTAATGCACAGTAAAAATGTGAAAAAAGCAATCAGTATGATGAAGAGTATCAATAATTTTGAGATGGCATACATCATGGGAGATCAACTAGTATAAGCCATTATTGCCAAAAATGTCATCTTAAATCATTTATTTGACACTGCATTGAATAAATTAGCACATATTTGTTCACTATAGACTAGAATGAAAAATGTCAAAAATAGACAAACATCACAAAAATTATTGAAAATCTCTCGCCATAGCATATTCAATCAAAAACTCGTTTGGTGAATATGTAATATTACCATCAGAATTTAATGTCTCAAAAACAACAAATGCACTCCAAATGAACATCATTCCTGAAAAATAGGCATGGTCAGGCCTTAGAATTTCATTGCTCAAGAATCAAAACCTCTGATTTACCCATCTGCAATAAACAATAGCCTACTTCTCATTAAATTATTTATCTTACAAATCATACCCTAATTATAGACTCTAGCTACCTCAAAGAAATCATAAGGAAAAGTGACATAATAACAATAGAGTAGCAAATACAGAATCATTTTATCATTGATGTGCAATAAATGAGGGGTCATAACCTTTAAAACCACAAAAGTATATGTAAATCACAAAAACAAGGTGCATGCATAAATATCATCAATTTATGCTATATTTAGAAGAGAGTTATTGGATTAGTCAAATTTTCTCTAGGTGAAAATTTTAGCAAGTTCAAATGGAGGACTTTACCATATTATAAATGTAGAAAATGCTAGAGACCACCTTCATATCACCACTTAGTTCATCAATCTAATGTGACAGTTGGGGATTGGCTGACCGTACATGGGGTGCCAACTAACAACACTTGCTCATGTGTATCACACCAATTCTTAACTACCACATTAGAATCGGTTTTCCCACCAATTCTTAAACTACCACATTGGATTGGTAAACCGAGTAGCAAATGGATCAATGACCAATAGCAATACACATAAACAGGACCACAAAACTGATACTGAGAGTCGCATCACCGGTTTAGTACAGTACAGATCAGTCTGGATCAGTACGCACCCCATACCAATAAAATATTAATTCTTTTTCGCTCTTAACCACTCCGTACCGGACTATCTCTCTCCCCAATCTAGTAAACAATCTCCTCCTTTCTCACTCTGGCATGTGTCAAATGGCCATACCTTCATGGACCGATACATAAGAGATAAGAAGGGGACAAAAGTTAAGACACTTTCTCCCCCTCTCATCATGATCATTAAAATATTGTTAAAGAATACATAAATTTTAAAAATATGTTGTCAATAGAAATCACTCCTTTCGAACAAATTTAGTTAACAATAATAACATGTTCTATTAATTAGAAAATCACACCAAGGAATAGATTTGACAACCTCTTATCTAATAAATGTGGTTGTTGTATCATATGCCTTCTACAATTTATACTCTATGGTTAATTTTTGTTCTCTTATTCCATCTATGTTTTTATTTTAATTCTTTCCACATCAAACATACAGGGCATGCGCCTATAGAAAAGGAACATGGTATGCAGGGGCACACGTGTATCAATAAACTACTTGTCATGTCATAATTGAGCTTTAATACTGTCAACAAAATCAATATCATTATCAGTTCAAAAACTTTACAACATTTCATCATTTCAAACATTGTTTGTGAGTTACGTAGTATGTCTCAAGCAAGTTCCTCAGCATGGATTTCTAGAGAGAGAGAGAGAGAGAGAGAGAAGGAAGAGAGGGGGGGGGGGTTGGAATCAGTGAATTTCAGAAATCATCATAGTGCTCATTCTTGATTTCTAACATCCACAGTGCTCAAAAGCATACATCAAGGCCACATGATAAACAGATAGATGTCAAAGGTGTAAAAAATTATGCAGCAATATCAAATAATCTGATGAACAACTAATAGATACATCTGACAGAAAAAGGAACCGGTGATATTCTTTCATATGGAAGCACAGTGTGAACGAACACATGCCAGCATTAAAAAGAGATATAACTCACTCCCACTAAATCAGATATAGAAACAAGTAAATATTAGTAACCACAACAGGAAAAGGTGCAAAAGACATGCAGGAAGCATTTCATATGGCATGGCTTCCAGATGATAGTTTGTCTAATGATGTTAAACAAGGGCATGACAAGAGACATATTTTTAATATATAACACGGAAGATACCAAACAAAATTACTGTTACCACCCTCAACACTCAAATAGGATCGTATGTGTGATAAAAAGGGAAGGGGAGGGGGTTGTTGATGGAAGAAAAATCGAAATCAAATCATATACAAGTAATAGCAAAACAATTCCACGTGAAGAAGCCAACAAAGAAATAGAAAACAGAATGGCCACCTAGATAAATTTTAAATCCAATTTATGATTAGCAGTTTCCAGCTGATTGTATCGAGAAAAATGAGATAGATAAATAAACATGAAGGGGAAAAAGAATTTTGCCAAAGAGAATCAAAGGAAACGTACTTACCTCCTCTACTACGGCCGAACTTTCCTTGTTTTGCTGCGCGTCCGAGGATCCCCAACCGGACTGGGGCGGGGCTGTTGTGGCATAGTAGTCATCATCATCATCGACATCAGCCCAAGATTTGACTTTCAGCGGGGTCGGCGCCCAAAACACCTGCGGCGGCTCAGGCGCCTTAGCCTGGTTCTTGGACGACCCCTTGTTCTTGTCTTTCTCCGACTTCTTTTTCTTCTTGAGAGTCTCGAGCGCGGCGAAAACGTTGCTGCTGCCAATCTTCAAGGGCCCATCGTCCCTCCTGCTTCCCCCTCCGACCATTTCTACCACGATCCGAAATAAGCCACAGCTAAAAGATCCAGGCTAGGGTTTCCAACCAAGAATCTCCCTCGATCCGTGAAAAGACCGAAGCTTTCACAGATTAGGCTCTCGGAATCGAAACAAAAAATTTGTTCCTATCAAAAGAATCTGTCCTTCAAGATCAACGCTCTAATGATCGAACCGAGATTAACGCTTCGATTCCTGGCACCTTACAAACATTGAAAAAAAAAAAAAAAAGGCACAAATCACCTCAAAACGAGGATCTATACAAAGATTAGTTTAAGAACAAAACTACAGGTCTCGGAGGGATTTCGGAGAACAAGATATGAAAAAGAATTAGGTTTTGAGGGGGGCGGGGGGGTGGGGGGGAAAGAATTGGAGAGAAAACTAAGAAATCGATGAGGGCTCTCTGGATCGAAGAGGCCAGACGTAACAAACGGATTTAGGGTTTCGATACAGAGAGGAACCCTCAGCGGAGGAGAGAGAGGAGAAGGCGGTGACGGATTAGGGTATTAGATAACGTCAGTGGACCCGGCGAAGCCGATTGGATTTCTTTATAGGAACAACAGCAGCAGCTCCCCTCCCTGGCCGCGACGACGTTTTTAACATGTCCACGCGTTTAGAGGCCAAGTAGTACGCCACCTGGTGCGAGCGGTCGGGAAGGAAAACCCTACCCCTTTTCCGCCTTCCTTATACGATTGGGATACCTTATCGTAGAGTGTTACCGCGGAGTAGTACAGGGATCGGCGTGAGGGGAAAGATGAAAGCCGTCCAATCTGAATCAGACGAGGCGATCCTGCTGGGGTTTTTGGTAAAATAGTCCGTCGGACCACGGCATTTGGGTGACACGTCGGTGGTGGCACGGCTGCTATCCTAGGAATAGAGTTTTATTTGTCGGGAGGGAACAGCCTTGGTAAAAGTACCAGGGAAGGTGCAGTTTAACTTCTATTCTATATCTTTTGAGAACAGGGCCATCAACAAGGGTTACAACTTCTCTGGCCGTTGCTATAGTTTATGGACACCGTCCACATCGCCAGCAGCTTCATCACCTTCTACATCAAGCACTCCCTCGCCCATGAGCCTACCCTCCTTCTCTACTATGACCTTCAATGATGCTGTAAAAGAAAAAGGCAACCTCTAATTCTTTAGCTAGAAAAGACCTTCTAATTATCAAAGAAGATACTTTTAATTTGTTAAAAAAAAATAAAATTTTTTATGTTTATTTAATTTATGATATAGATAAATTTGAAGATTATTACATCTTACCCACATTGATTCATGGGAAGCTGAATCTTTCAAGCCAGAAGGAATTGATGCAGTCAAAGATCTTTATATCTTTCAATGATCTAAATCAAAGATAATGATTTATTAAAAAAAAAAAAAAGCTTATCAAAAAAAGTCATACGATCGAGGACCATTAAAGTTCAGCAAGAAATCATAGTTACATCATGAGCTATATCTAAATAAGCTTGAAATCCATGCTAATCTAAGATGATAGGATGAAATATATTTTATAAGACCAACAAACTTATGTAGCTTGATGCACTAATTTAAAGAAAAATAAAGGTGATACTTAATTCCTAGGCGTCCAGTCCTCTTAAATTTTAGAAAGAGTAAGTTGACATGCATCAGCCTGAAAGAAAGTTTCACCATCATTAATCTAATTAAATTTTAAAGATAATTACTTCCAAAATATTTATTGTCGAGTTAATTTTTTAATACATTTTGAATCATTCAAAATAAATGTCAAATGAGAAAGTTATGAGCCAATTATAGAAGATGTACAAGTGTCATAAAGTTTTTAAAAATGTCAAAAATATTATTTCACAACTCATGATAGAGAAAATGTTTTTTCTTTAATTTTTCTCAAATTTTTATATTTATTTTGTTTAAAAAATTCATGCTACATGAGTTAGAAATCAGTTAGAATTTAACAATATATTTATGAAATTTTATTTGATATTTATTTTTTTAAAAAAAAATTGTATCCTATAGAAACTAAAAAACCTATTGGCTTTAGGAAATCTCATTTATAAATAGGCCTCTAGTGTATTTATCTTTTTCTTTCCTGACTTGGAATAATTTCTAGCTTATCATAGTATGAAACCATAATCTAACAAGAGATGGTTGAAGAAAAACCGTGATCTTTCAACATTCCCTAGAAAGATTAAATGTGCTTAATCAAAGACCCTTAAAGAATTAGTACGAGACCAATAGCTATTTTCTTTGACAAACTTGTCTACATAAATTTTGATATTAAAGCTTAAGATCTTTCTTACATTAAATTTTGGTATCATAACTTAATGGTATCAAAACTTAAGATCTTGCTAGCATTAGATTTTTGGTATCAAAGCCCAAGATCTTGCTAGTATGACCCAATGGCCTCATTGCCCTCGAGCCCACCAGCATTGACTGCTTAGGCCTCCTCTTTGAGGTCTTCATCGTCCTCACTAGCCTCCAATGCAGCATTGTTAAAGTCAACTTCTAGACCCATAACGGATTGATTATTATGTGCATCTTCGTCTGAAATGAGGATTTTAAGTCCTTAATTAAGGATGCTCATCAAATTTATTGCATCAAGGCCTGCCTCCACCATAACCTCAAACATGATGGGGACAACATCTGCGATGCCAAGGCTACTATTATGTGTCGCTATCGCTCACCGACTCCAGTCACCGCCTCCACTAGCTAATGTTCACTGACTATATGACTATGAGTATGAGCAAATCTGCTCGCCGAAACCACCTTTACATCCATCCCATCATCATCATCAGAGCCATCCATTTTGATCTAAACTAGGGTCAAGTGTAAGCACTTGATCATCAACATCCAGTGTCCAATTCACCCCAAGATCCTCTTTGACATCACGTGTACCCACATGGGGTATGTAACGTTCCATGGAATTATTGACATCAATGGTGATTGATCCCACCAAGCAAACTTTTTTCTCCATCTTTTCCCTTTTTCTAGGTGTTTTCTCATTTTTAGGCTAATTTTAAATTTTTTGATGATTTTTTTATTTTTATTTTTCTTTTTTAATATTTATGTTTGACTATAAATTATGAGACTTTCATTACAACATAAGCTTTAATTGTTACATAACAACAATCACTCAAGATATTATTATAGTGCACCATGGTTAAGAAGATCAAGTAGCTAGTTATAGTGCTACATACAAAGCTTCATGACAATCCATAAGTGAGGAACACCATAATTGTTTTGGTAATGGGGAAGCAAAACACACACAAAAAGAAAAAAAAAAAAATCCATCTGTATTATAGTTTAACTGTTAGGCTGTCATGTGTTTGATGAAATGAACTAAATGGGGCATACATGTAGATGTTTACCTCATGTTTATGGTTATTTGAAATTGGGCACTCACATAGCTAGATTGATAATTGAAATATAGACTCCAACATTAGGTTTCAAAGTTTTTATCAATGATAAGAGTGTCTGATGATTAATTTATTATATAAATTATAAACACAATATATGTTGGATGTATTTTCCATTCTTCATAACTAAGTCTCTAGTTGAATTTAAATATTTGAAGGAAAAAAACTTAATCGCTTGGAATTACATCTACTTTGCTCTTTGTACCATGGAGAATAAGTTGTACTAAAATAGTTCTATGGATTGCAATTTCATTTTTCACCATGCAACTTTTTATTTTAGTCTTTTAAAAATCATTGGGACCTCTCCAATCTTCTCTCATTTCTAATCTTCTCTAATTCTACATCCCAATCAAAATATATATCACATATATAATTGGTCCACCAATAACAATATCGAATAACCTTACTATCTTGCTGTACAAGGAATGATGTTGTATTACATTATAACAAAACTCTATAAAACCTAGGCCACAATTTAATAGAAGGGTAAATAAGGGACCTTAATCAAAGATGAGTTCATTTAGAGATTCATGGAGAAAGAATGAAATAAAAATATAATATATCAAGGAAAAAAGTGAAAGCCCTCCTTTGCTCCGAAGATGAGGAGACTACTATAGCAATATAATCCTCATATTTTTATATTCTTTGAGACTGCATTGGCAAGTCTCAACCACCATTTTATTCAATGTAGATTACCACTTAGTGGTTTTTTCATGTAGTGAAATTGCAAGGGTTAAAAAGGGACATTATCTTCATTTGGTTGGAAGGGATGGTGAGAGTCGAGCTTTTCAATAATTTCACTTAACAAGTGATTCATGTTATCTCTAAGTCATACAAAGAGTCATAGATCTTGTTGGTAGCTTATGCGTACTCTAAATATAGAAAGAGGAGAATCCTATGGATGAAGCTTCTATACTCAGTGATCAAAGATTCTCCACTTCGATTGTTGGAGAATTTAACTATAACGATAGCCTAGGAGAAAAGGAGAAGAACCTTTTTAAAGAAGATTGGTGTTAGAGAGTCTTGAAACTTTATCATAGTGAACAAGCTTTCCAACTTGAGCTTCACAAGGATTTAATATACATGATGCAACAACCATAATGGTGCAATCGAACTGTAAAAAGCAAAATGACAAAGCCTTCGTAACTGGTAATTATATACAAAACCTCTCAAACTATCAAATGTGTCACCTTCTTAGGAATGCATCTAATTATTATTTGTTCATATTGATACTTGTATGAATTTGGGCCCTCAAACCATCCTTTCATTTTAAGAAAGTTTGGTACCAGCATCAACATTCTTGAAGGATAGTCTAAGGTATATGGAGTATAACAATCAAGGGTACTACTATATATTAAGTGAATTGAAAGGCAAAACTAACAAAAAGGTAGCTCAAATATTAGAATAGGACTGTGGTGGGTAACATTCATAGAAAACTATAAGAAATTGAAAAAAAAATGCTGATATACAATAAACATACTACAATATGAACGGCCTTATAGACGATGAGTTGGTAGACCTTAGGTAGTATCTTAGTTAGCACAATTCACTCTTTCAGCAATAGGAGATCTTGTGATTGCAAAAATTTAGTGCAATGTGACCAAGAGAGTAACAGAAACACTAAGTTCTTTCATGGCTCTACTATTTGTAGAAGGTAAAGAAAAAGGATCAAACTTCTAAATGTTGGGAGGAAAAATTTGTAGAAGAAGAGGTACGTATCAGAGGGAGTTGACACAGTTTTTCAAATCTAGGTGGACTATTGAAATTAATGAGGAATACTACCATTTCTACGCGACATCACATGGTATTAAAAGCTCAAAGGAAAACCTTATTTAGAGACATCATTGATGCTGAAATAGAGGGGTTAGTGAGAATAATGTTAAGCAATAAAGCTCCAAATCCTAATGGCTTTTCTCTTTTCCTCTTTAAGTACTATTGGCCCATTATTCTTGGGACATTACCCAAGCAATGAAGCAATTCTTCCTTGCTTGTTGCTCTATGCATGGTTCTTGAAAGAAGACTTTCATCATCTTGATTCTTAAAAGGGTTGATGCCTTGGTACCTTCACATTTTTGGCCAATTAGTTCATATTCCACTATATACAAAATAGTTGCAAAAATCTTAGTTAATTAAATTGAGCCACTTTTAGATTCTTTTATCAACCCTAAATAGGGAGCTTTTATTAAGGAGAGAAGTATATCTGATAGTATATTATTGCCTCATAAGATAATGCATGATCTGGAGGAGGCTCCTACTAGAGGAAGCTATATGACAATTAAGATGGATATAGAAAGAAACTATCAAATAAGACTACCTCTTCGAGTTTCTCCTTCATGTGCTATCCTAATTGATGATACTCCTAGCTAGGCCTTTCACTTGACCATCAGGTTGAGGTAAAAATATCCCCTATCCTCCTATCTTTTCATTATCTATGCAAATGCCCTTCCAAGAATGTTGAAAGTAGTAGTGAAAACTAGTGACTTTACCTACCAACCTACCCTAACTATGCCTTTAATTTCACACCTTTTATTTATTGATGATTGTATCTTCTTTGATCATGCTGCTGTCCTCAATGCAATGACTTTTATTCGCATCCTCAAGGATTATGGTAGAACATCTGGTCAATCAATGAACTTAAGCAAATGTATATGTTGAGATTTAGCTCAATGACCAATCCAATAATAAAACACCAAATCAAAGGCTGCTTATTGATTGGTGAATCTAAGAGCAGTTGGTAGTATCCAAATCAAAGACTACTTATAGATTGGTAAATCCAAGAGCATTTAGTAGTATCTAGGCATCTAGGTATTCTCGGTATAGGAAAGAGTCCATCGGCATTAGAATGCAGTATGCTAGTACAGGAATCATGTAATAGATTAGAGGGATGGAACAGGAGAACGTTGTCAGTGATGAGGGAGAGACACCTTGATTAGGTTAGTTCTCTCAACTTATTTGTTTATTTAATGACAGATAATATAATCTCAAATGATGTGTTCTAGAAGCTCGATCACATTATGAGAGACTTCTTATGGGCCAAATTTTTTAGCCCATAGGGCTAACTATCCCACTAGCATTTGCTTTGTATTCTTTAAATATATATAGTATGCTAGGCTGGGTTGGGCTTGGGTCCTAAGATATTTCTTTTGGGCTGATCATACTTGACTCGAGTTTGGATTTGACCGGGCATAGTCTAATGTCTCAAGCTACCCTTTTTATCTTTGGCCAAGCCTATGCTCACTCCTAAATACAACTAAACTCTGTCTGCTATTGAAAGGTATTTAGAATTCCTTCCTAAGAGCTAAGTATGGTGCTTAGCTATATACTTCCTCTTCAATTATGATGCAAAGAGGATCAGCTATGTTGAAGCAGATGTGTATATTGGCATCAACTATCCTCTCTAATCTCCGATGGATAGTGTGTGATGAAAGATCAATAAGTGTAAATCAAGATTCATGGATTACCTCCATCTCTTAATATACTGACTAGCATTAGCTGACATCAAAGCTTTAGATGGTCTAGTGGCAAGGGACCTTTGGATACAAGGTGAAAGAAGATAAAACTCAAATTTTGTTAACCAATTGCACAGGATAGACTTAGTGAGTAGGATTTATCTAAGGCAATTTGGGCTTTTTGAGAATCCAGATAGGATTGGTTAGGGCCCTCTTCCTTTGTTTCATTTAGAGTAGCTGATTTGTGTAGATTGCACACCCCACTCCCAAAAAAAATAATAAAAATAAAAAAAGCAACAGATGGTACGACCATGGAAGGTAGGGTGACATCTATAGGTAGCTTTGTTCTTGTAAAAAATGATGTAGGGCCAACTCCAATGTAGAGATATCCTATGTTGGCATGGTATGTGCATTGACCCACTTTGTGAATTGTGCTTAGGAAAAGAGGAAACAACAACTTATATTATCTTAGAATACCAATCAACTAAGCATGTTAGGAGGTTAGCCCCTCTTCCAAATATGTTTGCTTTTTTAATGGTCACACTAGATGCCTTCCTACAAAATTCAGAAGGAAAACAAACCTGAAGAAGGGATAAGAGAGAAGCCCTTCTTATGTACTACATTACATTGTATACTAGATTTGGCTGGCTACAAAAGAGCGACTTTTTCAGAACCCAAGGCAAAGTCATAGTGTGATCCTTGTGAAAGCAATATCCCAAGCTAATAAAATTTTCCAAACCAACATCATCAAAGGATTTTTGAAAACTTGAGAGTAGCAACGTCTGCATCCCCCTTGAACTTACACTTTTACAATGAACCACCACCTACTACTTCCTCAAGATTAACTATGATAAGAGTGTATTAGATGATGGAGATCATAGGGATTCAGTGTTTATTATTCTAAATCACATGAGCACCTTTGTTACTGCTAGTAGGTCCTGATTCTTTGATATCACTATTTCCATGGTTGAGTTGCAAGAAACATGGGAAGGTTTTGTATGTCCAACTAAGGTAATAAGAGCTGCAAGTTAGTGTAGGACCGGATTGATGGATTAGATTGATATATATACTATCAGTATCTTGTAGCGAAAGAAATGAATTTAAATTTTTAAAATTGGGTAAATAAGTTTTAAATCACATCTAAAACTTATTTACTCAGTGATAGCATGATCAAAAGTCAGATCTAATATGGAGAAAATTTAAAATACAAATTTTTACTTCGTCAAGTTGAAATATGCAATTGAAATTTATCCTGTCGGATCACTGGGTCCCGAACTAGAGCCGTTCACACGTCCGGCCTCTATGATATCCATGTAGGGATGAACACTCCTCAAAATGGATAGATCATCAGGTGCTAGCACCTTACATATCCTTTTAATGAAAATGGTGCAACAAACTCTTTGCTGAATCAGCCTTCTTGTGCCTGATGTCTTTAACAAGAACTTATCACTTATTTTTTCCCATCTAAATTTAATCTAAGATGGAAGAATAGAAAAACGGAGACTTCTCTAAGCCTATGCAAAGCCTTATGCCATATATAATGGACTTTTTCAATTGCCTTCTCTCTCTTTTTCTTTTCCAAACTAGGGACCTTTATATAGACTTTCAAGAGTAACCCAAAAGCCTTCTTTCATCATGAAGGCCATTAATACTACAATTAATTCCAAATAGTCCAAAAGTCTTCCATCATAATAGCTATTAATGCTACAATTAATTCTAAATTGTTCAAAAGTCTTCCATCATTATGGCTATTAATAAAAATAATTTAAAAGCTATCTTTTCATTATGAAGACTATTAATAACAATTATTATCTTGGAATTTAAAAAGCCAAAACCCTTTACTTATTCCCACACTTAATGAATTGATGAGTTTTCTATCATCTCTATTCATTAAATGAGAACTTAAATTTAATGTACATTAACCACTTTAAGAAGACCAAGAGTCTTACATTAAATCAAAATTTAGTATACATTAGTATTAGTATGAACCACCTTAGGGAGACTAAAAGTCTCAATCCATTAGTACTCTTCATTCATGGTCTAATTTAAATCTAATTGGATTGGATTTCGAGTCCGAGTTGAATCTCATCACGTGAGACTCATAATAAGTTCCAATTGAGTCTTGAACAACTCAAATCAACCCTAATGTATTTGGTCAAAGCTAATTTGATATTCAAAGGAGATAAAAAATAATTCAATCTCATCGAATTGGGTCAGCAATGATGCCATCAGGCCTAGTTGCTAACAATTAGTAACCCATCTTCAAAGAACTTGATCCAAAATACTAATCAAATTAATGTAAGGATCAAAGTGAAGAATTCAACCCCTATTGCGTGTGACCCCATAGGTTCCAACCTGTCTGATAGTGAGAATAATCCCTAATCAATATTAGGGTTGCACCGAAACTCCTTTCGGTGGGTCGAAACTATTTCGACTCAACTCATAACTAGGAATCGACGATCCTAATCGATTCCAAATGAGCTTCTCACAATCCACCAGTGACATCTAGCAGTATATAGTGGCAAGCCAGCAGGTTAGAAAAAAACCTAAAAATACAGTTATCGTATAGTATAATCCCTCTATTAAGAGTCCCAATAAGGTGCTAGGTTAAGGATAACTCGTCAAACCCTAAGCATCAGTCATATGCAATATTTATTTGATTCGAATTCAACTTGTGATTCTAATGGAAACTCCTTTCCATTATTACTTGCCGTGGCTACGGACTCATGAACTCAGTCTCCTAAATAGCATAGGACTACTCCCTATCTATTAGGGCTGATAGATTTCTTATGAATACTCCTTACTCCTACATTAGGACCACTGCAGCCAACATACATAACAAAGTCCTTGATGCCTAAGAGGATCAAGGTAAATGCAGTCAAGCTGCAATGACCCTAGTGTGAGTAACCGAAGTACTATAGGTCAAGGACCACTTACACTACTACATTACTGAGAAGTCATTAACGAGTGAGTAGTCATCCTACTGATTTCTCGTATGGTCACGCTCGGTACCAATGTCAAACATCTACTAGCATTCTTGCCTTGGTATATCATACCTCATACAAAAGACTCGTATCAAGACGATCCATGCTTCAATCTGATCGGATCATCACCGTCCTCATGATTGATCAATTGATTAGGAGTGTTTTAAGAATTAATCTATTATGACATGTGTCTCAAATTTTTAACTCTTGAAAATACATATCATTGTCCATCAACCCCAAGGACAATACATGACATATTAACATGTATGAAAAATGCCCAATTTTATTCATATAAACATGATCATGTACAATGAAAGTTCTAGAACAATATATAATGTGTATGTCAATAATTGGCTTTTCAGAGCACACATCTAACAGTTGGTGGTAGAAGGGGACTATAAGATAATGATCATAGATTTACAAATCTGAAAATTATGTTTCAAGATACCTTTTTCTCCTTTCAAACTCTTTGAAAGAGTTGACAACGCAGTAGATTAGGTAGCTACTTATGTTGCAAATCACATGGGCAGCAATAGATGGGAGCACTACAATGATTTCTTTCATGGCTGCATAATCTTTCAATATTTGATGCATTTGGTTGTATTTATTCTAGAAGAGCTTAAAGTATTCATTAAAAAAAATATTAATATTTATAACCTATTTTAATGATTAATGATGTTGCATCCCATCTTCTTGGAGCCTCGGTCCTTGTAAAAGGCCTTAGGAGGCAAGTAAATGTTTCCTATTTATGACCTCAAAATTATAGCATAATATTAGCAAATAGTAGATATTTTTTAACAATACAAAACTAGCTCAAACTCTCCAATAATTCTTGATTTATGCAACCAAGAAATTGAATGGGTGTTATCTAGGGATGACAATTTCAACTTGTAAAGTGGGGATCATCTCCACTTTGGTCCTCTTTTTTGAGATAGGGATTCTTTACTTTTTACAGGAATAAAGACGAAATGAAGATTATTTTTGTCTAGTATGCATGGGGATAAGTATATCCCATCCGGCCCCAATGGCCCTATACCTAAGTACTGTAATATTCTTATATATTTAGATCATATTTAGTTCTTAGTTTAATTTATTAATATGCTTAGTGGAATTTTTTTCTAGCTTTATTATTAATTTCATAATCTTTACTAAAAATTCATATAAGTCATTAGAAGCGGGATGGGATGGGGCGGGGTAGAGAATAGGGATGACAATTTTCCATATTTTCCCTGATTCTCATAAGGATTCACCTTTAATGAGGCAATAATAAACATATTTTTCTCCCACAAAAAATAGTGATAAAAAAAAAAATCTATCCCCATAAATGAAGATGGGGTAGAGATGGAGAAGGTACCCCTACCTCATCAGGTTCCTCATCTCCGCCTCACGGGATCCCTATATATTTTACATTTCATAAATATCCATATATTATTTTAGTATTATAAATGTAACCCTAATTTACTATTACAATTTAATTTATTTCACATGAATTAGCTCATGAAATTTATAGTTAGGATAAATTTATTTAAATCTATTTCATTTGCAGCATAAAACTCAATACTTTATCTTTATTTTTATTTTTAAATATAGTAAGTAAGAATTAAAATAAAAAATAAATATTTAAGAATTAAAATAAAAATAAATAAATATTTTAATATTAAAAATGAGATTAGTAGGGATGGGGTCTCTATTAAAAACAAGGTTGGTATGGATGAGGAACCCATGGGGATTAGGATGAAGAGGTCTTTGTCCCAATTGGTAGGTATAAAGGGTTAAAATAGTAACGAGGATAGGGATAGGGAGCGGCTCCTTCCACCCCACTCTATTACTATTCCTAATGAAAACAGGGATTTATCATTCCTCACATGATGGAGATGGATGAAAAAACTCTATTTACGAGAATAAGGCAGGGATAGAGATTATTTTCTTTAATGAAAATAGGAACATGAACTGAGACTGAGGTTCCAACCCAGCCCTACTCTATTGCCATCCATAGTATTATCTATTAAACATCCTTTCCACCAACTAACATCTATTAATGAAATTGGCAAGAAAATTTTGAAGGAACTTGATCTTCTCTTTCTCCCTTAAACTCAAAATATCTAAAAGCATCGCAAAAAAAGCCAAAATTTATATGCCCCCTCCTGCATGCATGCAAATATAAATAACCACCTGGCATATGCTCAAAAATTAGTTTTCTTTGTATGCAGGCTCTATCATATTCATACGGGTTATAGCAAAACAACCAGGCTGTCATGTTCCTCAACATGACTCCTATCGTTATATAAAATCAATATATATCTATATAATAAAGCTAAAAAAATATATGATACATAGGCCATTATATTAAATATTCTTTATATCATATTTATATAAACATAAAATTAATATACTTAAAATAAATTAAAATATAACTATCAAATTTTATTCTAAATAATTATGAGAAATAAAATCATAGTCATCAATTAAATATCTTTTAATCTCAAGTGCTTTATCATATTAAATGTATGCTATGATTGTTATTTAAATAGCTTGAATATTTAGTTGTTAATCCAGTAATGGTAACTATTATTTAAAATTCAAGTGATCACGAATAAATATTTTGAATTTGAATGTGTAAATTAAAATTTGATATCTTACTTTTTAAATAATAAAACAATTAAATGATGTTGCCCTTCTAGCATTAATAAATTATCTATAATCTAATAGCATTATTTATGACTCTTTCACATGATATATATATATATATATATATATATGTATGTATGTATGTATGAATAAATAAAAGTTGTGTAGAGCCATATTAAATAGCTTACTATAAATGATACACAATATATAAAAATTAAAAATTAAAAAAATTGAGATTTAAAAAAAAATAAAACATACATTAATGGCAACAAATAAAGTTACTTATATATAACCCTTTCCAATTATACTTCCAAGGTTGTGATAGTTATGTTTTTTTAAAAAATATTAGCTATTTTTTCACTTAAAAATAATATCATAGCTTACATATACACTATATTTGAAAAATACGACATTATAGCATTTTATTAAAAATCATCTTTTTTTTTTCAAAAAATACTTTTAAAAATATAAAATTTTTTAAATTTATCTTGACCATGATGAAAAATTCTGATTTCTCATCCATTCTTCTCCCCTGTTACATGTATTTTGTTTATCTTCTTCTTTAAATTTTTAAAATTTAAAATTAATTATTTTAAAAGTTAAATTTAATAATATAAATTTATAAAAACAAATTTATATTTTTTTGATTTATCCATTTATGCTATCAATCATATATCAGCACCCGTGTGCACAGACACAAAACTAGCGTGATGGGTCGAGCAATATTTCTTAGTTTGTTAAATCACCCACCAACTGCGTGCCATCTCCCCCGTACAAGAAAATCTACCTGGGGTTCCGCTGCTAAATCCTACCAAGGGACTCGGATCAAGAATGATACAAAGGAAGAATATGAAGAATAATAAATTTCAGGGTTTCCTCTTGTGTAAAACATAAATAACCGCCCAGTATACAAGAAACATCAATACAAGAAAGGTTGCGGCATCGTAACCATGCAGCTGTATACACTTTGCAAGAGGCTGAAGCACGCGTATCACACAAATTAAGCAGAGATGGACAGAGTCACCCTCTATAGGGGCTAGTTGCCATGATGAACGTATGCACTTCCCGCTCAGACAGCAGGGCTTTGCATCCACTGCCTCATCAAGAGAAACAGGGCAAGCTCAAATAAAGCCACGATAAATATTGCAAAACTTCTGATCACTCGGTGGAGATGATGTGGCAACAGCTGGTGATCAGGAATATATATATATATATATATATATATATATATATAGACTTCGCATAGCCAATAATTGGACAAAAAGAAGGTACTGTTAACATTTTGATAAGAATTATGCAACAAAAAATAGGAAAATCATAAGAAAAACCATCAGCACAAAGAAAATCTTGATCATCAGCCACCTATTGGACGATATACTGTTAAGGTGCTTTAGCAGTGCCCCTTGTGCTCCTTCTACATTAGACAACGTGTCGTCCATGT
Organism: Metroxylon sagu; assembly: GCA_017589505.3. Lineage (NCBI taxonomy): Eukaryota > Viridiplantae > Streptophyta > Magnoliopsida > Arecales > Arecaceae > Metroxylon > Metroxylon sagu. The sequence goes on from JACVBY030000444.1 coordinate 118,065, forward strand.
TCTCATCAATCCTGTCATAGTTTTAACATCAGTTGCTCAGAAGTGCCACATTGGAAACTTGAAATCACAAGAAGCAGTCCCCCCACACAGAAGAAAAAGAACAAAAAAAAAAAACTTTCTATATTCAATCATCACTTCCTAATAAGGCAGACTCAAGTATAAGAAAGAATACACCGGCATAAATCATGGCCTAAACATCTGAGAACTATAGGTCTTGAATGCTAGGGCAAGATGATCCAGACGGAACCAAATTAAGGTCTCATTCACAGAAGGATAATAAAAAATAGGTAGCTCAAAATGAAAAATAAAAAAGAACAGAACCTGATAGCAAGCTCTCCCTGCTGTGAAACCATGGTAGATAATTGTGTAAATATGTTGCTCAGCTCATGAATTGTTGATTCAACATTTTGAAGAGCCTCTGCTCTGCTCTGCATGTAACTATCCTGTACTGGAACTATTTGCTGCTGCTGCTGCTGCTGCAACAATGGCCGAGTTGATGAATCCCCATTCATCTTCTTTCTAGAAACCCAGGAAAACAGCAAAAGCATATCAATTAGCAGCAGACATCAGAGACCAAGGTTTTGTAGACTGAAGACTGAAATCAGGAATTGTTAAAAAGTACTGACAACACTTCCATAAATGAAAAAGCCCTGAAACAACTAGATCTACCTTTTCTCATTGAAAGACTTAAAATTTTATTCCATCTATAAGATGAACGCTTTCTGGATCAAAATATGAGCCACAAAAATTTGAGAATGGCTATACAGAAGAAAGAACAAAAAGGAAGGAAACCCTTTTTATGGGAAAACAACACTTACAAACAGACAAGACTCCTTGGTAAGATTTTAGATGATACAATGTGGCAATATTATTGACTCCTCATCTTGCAACACGCATGGAGAGAAATGCAACTTCTCTTTCTATACAAAAAAAAAAAAAAATTCCAAACTTGCAAATGATTGAACAAATTATAACTCTAAGTAACAACTACCACCAATATGACCCCTATTCATCACATTATTTACCTGGGAAATAATGGAGAAGATGTTGAACTATTTGCCCATGGTGCTGGAGGTGCAGATGAATCAGGAGCTCCCCTGGTAACCAGAGGGCGTTGTCGGATGAAAGGATTGGTTGAATCCTTTGAAGTAGATGAAGAAAACAACTGCCTTCTATTTTCATGAACCTTCAAATTCTATATATAAACAATAAATGCAAGTGTCGGATTTCATGTTGAGGATACAAACATCAAGAGAAAACAAACCAAAAGAGAAAAATTAAAATTTTAATTTACCTCTGTTCGCATGGTTAGTACTTCTTTGAACTCCTTTGTTGTACTCATCAAGCGGTTCTTCAAATTATCAACCACTGTGGTTGAATGATTTGTAGTGTCATTGGAGATATTACCAGTTTCATTCTGTGAATTGCATAGAAGTTGCAGGTCTATGACCGCAGAATTTAAAGCACTAATATCTTGTTTGATAACAGCCGTCAGTTCTTGTATCTCTACAGTGGGGTCATCAAAAACTGATGTTCTCTTTGCCACTGGAAAAACAAGAAGACTTTAGCAGCAGTTGACCATCTCCAATTGATGAAAAAAAAGAAGTAAAAAAAGAAAAATACTGCACAACCAGTATCTGAAAGACTTAGTTCAAGGACATATTTCAAAACAGAAAGATTCAATAGAGGGTGGTTAATTATAATGATATACATGATGTTGCTGAACTTTGATGTTGTGCATTGACTAGTAGAACTAAACAATAGTGAAGGTAGAAGCTTCTCTAGTCTCTAAACCCGTAAAAATCACAAACAAACATATACACGCCCACCAGCAGAAAAATCGAATGAAACCCCTAAAAATCACAAACACATACATGCCCAACAGCAGGAAAATCTAAGGACCATCATACAATTCCTATCCAATAAATCCTCTTGTATGCACAGCCAATTGGCTTTCACTCTGCCTACCGTTATCCAAGGACACTTGTCCACAAACTGCATGCCATTTATAAGTTCATCTCACATGATTCCAGGTTTATGGCTGTTATGTTGCGCATCAACAATAACTGGAGTTCATCAAGTCATTACTAATGATAAAGTAAATTGATTGGAGAAGATAACAGCTCTGATTTGAAGTTATAACATATCAGTTATATCTTTCACAATAATTTTAACATTTCTATCTAAAGGCTGATCAAGTGTAAAAGTTTCTCTAAAATGCTCTTTCAAAGATATTGCTGTGAAAATTACTAAAGTTCAATTTCAAAAAATGGAGGTTTTCACTAATGAATATCTTTAGATGTGACCTTCTCCTCTTTGAACTCTTTACTGGCTCACTTTCACGTGGAAAAGTGGAATCATGAAAGGCAAAAACTAGATATAAATTATCCACAATTTTTCTTGGTGATTAAAATGTAGTTCTATCTTGGCCATATAAAAATTGTGAAGGGAGGCTACAGGGAGATTAAGCCCGCCAAAGAACATGGTAAAACCTTATTTTTCTATGCCACAGACAAGAAGGTTTATTCTGTAATGTTGGGATGCCTTAAGCATCACATTGAATCCATGAAAAAATCTTCAATGTTGGAAGCCCTGAACCAAATTTTATAAGATTTAAAAACAAAAAGGTTTCGCCATTTTATGATGAGCACCGCGTATAATGTGGAATAAAAATCAAACTAAGAGCATTAAGCCATAAGAAAGGGACCAGAGGATGGTATTAAAATCATTTCACTCTCTAACTCCAAACAGCTTCTCTCAGCTTTCCCTTTATGATCGTCTTGATACACAGGATTTGTATTTCATGTGATGCAAAAAACTATGAGGACAAAGCATAATCATTCTTTACAAACGGGACACTCACAGAGGCAACACAACTCCCACTATCGAAAACCTTGCAGGCCATGCCATGTAATAATAATTCCCGGCTTTGACTTATGGGACCTTCGCAAGAAACAGGTTGTAGGTTGTTCGCGTAGTAAAATTGCTGACCACTATGACACCATGCAATAACTAATTTTTTTATTTTTTTATTTTTTTTTATTTTTTTTTTGACAATCTAGCATTTTTTTTCTTCCTTCCATTTAGATAGGGATTTCACAAATATGTCAGAAAGTTTTGGCTAGTTTCTAATGCCCATATATTGAAAGCCTTTGGACAAGAAGAAACCGAGATAGTAAAAATTTCTAGTAATTCTAGTCATCCTTATCTAACCTATGGTATTCGATGGAAAAGGGAAAAGAATCACGAAAGCATAGTGCAGGGGCAACGATAAAAAGTATTCACCCAAGAAGCAAGACTGTCGGTAAATTAATTACTTACACTTTGCAAGTTTCGCAAGCTTTTGTGAACTCTGATGGATCCCAAGCCCAATCTTTGAAGCCCTCTTGTTGAATTCCGAATGAATCGAGACCGCCGTTCTCTGCCCCTCCAATCTCGATCCACCGCTATTGCTCGACGCATCGGGCGCGGATGAGAAAGACTTCTTTAATCTTTCAACGACGGTGAGAAACTCCTGCGTCCGATCCCGATAAGACGACTGTCCTGATCTCGGATGCATCTCCAAATGGAAACCCCGATATCTCCAAAATCCAGCACCAGCGGAAATCAAATGCGATCAAGAAGCACGGCAAAGCACATGACCTAGGGCTCCAGCGCCAATCTTTTCCGCATAATTTGCTTCCAGATCGATGTTAACTCCCCCAAATTGCAAGATCTGAGGCCAATCACGTCTGGAAGCGATGCAAATCGCGATTTCAAGAAGAGAGAAACCCTAGATCTGGCTCAGCAACTCGGAATGAAAGGGAAGTAGGATTTCCCAAGATCCAAAGGGGAAGGAGAAAGAAGCGATCGAGGAGTAAACTGCCGCGGAGATTAGCGGAAAACCGAAAGAAATTCTTCGAAATAAGAACCGGAAACGAGGGGTCCGAAGAAGACGAGGATCTCGCTTGTCCCGCACCTTGGAGGTGAGGAGGAAAAAATGAAGTCCCAACAGCTGGAGAGAGAGAGAGAGAGAGAGCGAGAGAGGGAGCGAGGGAGCAATGCCTAGCTGTTGAATTAATTTGTTTATTCTGATGCGAGCCTACACGGTCCCGAACGGTGAATATTATTGCGTGGCTGGCAGAATTTGGATGACAGGTTTACGCCATTGCAGACGGCTGTGATTTGCATATATTTTATATTAAAAAATAGATTATGTCGAGGCTTGCTTGCTATCAAATTACAACCATGCCCCCTAAAATATTGGTCTTACCTATCATAAATTTAAAACACTAAATATTATCAAATTATACTCATATAATTTAAAATATTATATTTAAATATTTATATTTTAAACTCATTAAAATTTTATTTTACTTAATATATCAAAACTTTCATATGCATGTAATTTAATAGCATTTAAAATGGATAGCAATTTGATGATGCTTAAAGCATATGATAGTTAAGTGTTACATTTCAAACCATATAATTGTAATTCGATAGTATTTAAAGAGTAGTAATATTTTGTTTATTCTATATTTTATTATATTTTTAAAAAAAAAATTATAATGATAGCATCTAACAAACTGGTAGTAGAATAATTCTGATATACAAGATGATAAATTTCTTTTTCAACTTTTTAAACTCTACCAATTTTATTTAAGATGACTATTAGATTGTAAATTGAGATAGGATCAATAATGCAAGAGTGAGGTACTTTTATATCTATATAAATTCTTATTTCTAGTAAGAGATGCAAGTTAGCTTCAAATGGATAGTATAGTAGCGTAAAGAGGACTCTCCCTCTCTTCTTGCTAATAAATAATTAAAATCTTACTTGGAAGCATGCGGTGTTTATGGAATATCTCTTGCATGGACCAAAGTTGCGGAATAGAATAGCATTAAGAGAAATATATCATGTAATCAAAGTTAGAAAGGTTGTAAAAATTTAGTAAAATAACAACATTAAATTTCTTTTTGGAAGATGTTTTATGTTTCTTTATTTTGCATGGCTTGATTAAGAAGGCTACTTTTTATTTACATGCATAACCCTTTTAACTTTTGCTTTATTTGAAAGGATTTCTTTTATTTTTTGGTGAAAGATAGGGTGAAAGCCATCTATTTTATTAGAATGATGGTAAGTCGCAACAAGTTTACATAGCAAGAAAAAGAAAAAAAAGAAGTGCAGAAAGTGATGTGAGAATTTACAAAGAAAAAAATACCGATTCGTGACGTCACAAGTGAATAATGCAAAGAAAAAAAAAAAAAAAGCATATTGGGTAAAAGAAGTGAGCCAAAATATGAGATAGAAGAATAGTATTAAATAGGAATTATTAAAATCAATAGCAACCAGAGACAATCTTTATTAGAGATCAGATTAGCAGAATAATCATAAAGGATTGAACTCCGGTTCAAATCAAAGGTCAACCATGCTCTTTCTTTATCTTCTTAATTGTAATAACTTCCTTTTCTGATTTCTAGCCTATAAGTCTTCTTCATGGTTGTACTAAAATTATTATCTAAGTATTAACAAACCGGCTACCTCACTTATATGTCGTTTCATAGATTTGGCTCAAGCTACTTTTATTAAAGTGAGAACCGTTATGGATAATATCTTTTATGCTTATGAAATCAATTTTTACTCATTAAAAAAAAAAAAAAAAAGCTGTGAAGGGTGGACTTACGTGTAAATGTGACTTTTACTTTTGGCATTCACAATTTTAGATTTCTTTTCGATCTCTTGGCTCCTGCCAGAGTTTTCAATGAAATAGACCGGATGGATAGAGAACATCTTTCCTCTTTCAAGATTGCAATCAACATCAATGGTAAATTGGAAGATTAAATATTTTGTAGATGTGGCCTAAGGCAAGGAGACCCCCTTTTTCCATATCTTTCTTTTTTTTCCTGTTGACATGCTTTGTAAGATGATGAACAAAACTACTCTATTTAAGATCTTTGAAGGCATTAGCAACCCTTAGATCCATGAAGGAACAAAAATCTTGCAATACATTGATGATATTCTGGTTTTTGTTAAGGCTATATGAAAGACTATATTGCAATCTTTGAAGTTAATTCTCAATGGCTTTGAGCTAATCTTAAGACTATCTATAAATTATTAGAAAAGCTCAGTTCCAACGACTAGGGATGTCTCTTCTAATGCAGAAAGATATGTAGCACGGCAAAATTATAACCTTTCTTTATTATCATTTACTTATCTTAGTATTTTTTTGAAAGATAGTAAATTATCTAAATTTGATCAATAGCCTTTAATCAAAGAGTTGAATTTAAGCTTGCATGAAAATTCTAATCATTTAAAAGTAGGCTTACTTTGTTCAATGCAGCCCTTTCAGCGATTCCCCAATACTTCATGTCTATTTATAAATTACCAATTTGGTTGATCAAGAAGATTGACCAGGTTAGGAATCCCTTCTTATGGAATGGTTCAAATTCATCTATGGAATATCTTGCGAGGTGAATTAGAAAATAGTATGCAAGACCAAAGAGAAAGGTGGTTCAGGTGTGAAGGATTTAGATACCATTAATCAAGCACTCCTAGCAAAATAAGACCAGCAATATCTTAAGAATGACTCGAGACCTTGGAGGAGACATGTCCATTGGGTCCATCATAAGAGAGTTAAGCTTGCTATCAATTGGAAACCAAAAGGAAGTTGCTTAAATATTTGGAGGAATGTAGGAAACTCTTTTCTTCCTCTTTTGGAATAGAATGTAATATAAGGCTGGTAATGGTTTCAATGCTCTATTTTAAGAGGAGAATTGGATTTGTGAAACAACTCTAAGGAATATCCTTTCCTCACTCTATAATTTATGCAAGAATAAATAAGTAGTAGTGGCAAGTTACTTTATTAGAAAATCAAGATATTGGTCACTGAAATTACCAACTACTTTGCCAACCGAAGCCGAAGATGAATTTTGCAAGCTCTAGTCTCTCCTAGTTGACATCCACCTCAATCTAAACCTGATAAATTCACTTGAGTTGCAATTATACTTTTAGCACCACTTGTATCATTTTTTGATTAAGAGAGGAGTCAAATGGAAAATGGCAACTTCATTGTGGAACTTAACAATGTCAATGAAGATCAAGGGCCTCCTATGGTTATGTTTAAAGAATAAGCTTAATATCAGAGATAATCTTCGTAGAAGGCTTAGGAGATACATTAGAGGATATACCTTATGTAATAATCCAATAGAATCATTGAATGTGAGTATGCCCACATAATCTGAGTTTCCATCAATCAACAACTGAGAGTGCTTATCGCCTAATCCAAATTCTTAGAACTTTATTTAGAGTGGAAACAGAAATTTTTTTGCAGAGGATCTTCAATTAGTAATATTCTTGTTGATTATTGTAATATGCTAGACATGTTGGTTGGACAGGAATTCCAGGATTTTCTTGAACAAAGCATTTTCTGTAACTTCCACAACATGGAAAGGGCTTAATCTACTTAATGATTGGTCAATTCTTATCCAAAGCAAAGAACTTTCTAGCCTTATAAAAGTCTAGGCTAAGCTTAGGACTTTTTCAAGAGACATTGTGGATGGTAAAACATGGAAGTCTCCTTTAGCTAAGCCAAGTTTTTGAATCTTTTACTTCCCACCTTTAGTCTTAAGGTGTGCCGTCCCGGTCTTTAAGTGAATGATAGAGGATGTTGTTGTGATGTTAGACCCCTTATGTTTTCAATTGTCCTGATATGGAGATATTTGAAAGGATTTATTGAACACAATGTACAATAGAATCCAACGCATATCTAATAAAAAGCAACCATCATGGAACTATAACCATATCAAGCCTCAATTTATGAGAATTTTCAGAAGTTCTTGAATTTTGTTTGGCTTTCTTCGGGCATAAAAATATTTCAAGATATACATGCATGCATGCACACGCACCCATTATATATAGAGTACACTTGAAAGTGGAAGTATAACCCCTAGTCTAGAGAGTAGGGATGTTAAAATTGAACATAACATCCAAACATGACTCGAACTCAATATGAAATAAATAGATTTATGTTAATCTTAAGTAGGTTCATGTCATAATTATATTGATATGATTATGATATGAAATAATCATATCATGTCACGTGTTAATCCATCAACTTGGAAATGACATGATTATAACTCGAGATTATCTTTTCATTGATTTATGCAATTAGATTTCTTAGAGACGATGAAACTTAAATCATTTAGTTTAAGCATTATATTGAAAAATGTATGTTTTTACATTTAAAAAAAATAAAGCAATAGGTTATTAAGTAGATCATGTTTGTTCATGTTAATGAATTATTAAGTAAGTCATCAATGTTCATTTAAATGAATTGTTAAACGAGTCGTATTCTATCAAACCAATATGATGTATTTATTAAATGAGTTATGCTTACCGTGTCATATTACCTATTTAATAATTGAATCGTATTAGTACTAGGATTTTTAATATAATTAATTAATTATATCGTATTCGTATTGGCTTATAGTGTTTTGCCTCCTATTCAATACGATACAAATATGATACTTGCCATCCCTATCACAAAGTTTATAATTGCTTCAGGATAGGATGCATGAGCGGAGTTTGAGTTGTTAGTTGGAATCACATGCTATTTTATTTTCTTTCGGATTAAAGATAATTTAGGTATTCTAGGAATGGAAACTATTATTTTGCTCCTCTTTCCACAAGGCAGTATGTGTATACTTAAATAGCGATCTTAGATTTTTTTAAACAAAAATAAGAGGTATAAGGCCTCATAAAAGCAACCTTTTCGATGAAAAATTATCGATCTAATAAACTATTTTCTTCTGAGTTGCAGCCTAGTTCACTACATAATCAGTCGCCTAGTTAGCCTCCCTATAAATATGAGCATGCAAATAGGACATAATTGAGATCAGCACCTAGGAATCCCTCAGATAAGGATGATAGCAGTTTGGTTGACCACTGAGCTAGGATATAACCGTACATGAGTCACCCTCAAGAGTGATTCTAGAGGACTGGAATATTTGGGTTGCTGCTCTCAAACCATACAAGCACCAGATAGTTTTGACACAAGAAACCAATAAAGTAGAAAGGGAAATAGCTATAGGCAGCAAAATGTACCTAGAATAATCTCTGATAATGATCCCAAGATGTACCAAACCATGAAAGTTCACCTTTATATAGTCTAGTTGAGAGGGTGATCACGAGATGAGATTAGAAGATGTTCCCACTGCCATAGAAAATCACCCCAGAAACCAGAATCCTTAGGAATGGATGACTTTTTAGAAATGATAAAATTTCTTAGCTTGGCTCACAGTGTGCCTCACCACCCAGGTAGTATTAAAATCCTTGTACTAAAAATATCCTTCATTTCTCTTCCTCCAAACCCACAATAGCGTGTATGCAAGATGGGCGAAGGTAGGATTATCAAGAATAAGCCTGACTGACCTGAAAGCTTCAACATTGAAAGAATGAATGAGTGATCAAGAGTTTCATCAGTTGATTCCCATCCCATAAGGATCTTAGAATCTTTTACAGGGCGGCACTTGACACGGTTAACGTGGTTCTTTTGAAGTGGGTGGCGATCTCATAATCTTTTACCCAGGAGACCAACGTAGCTTTACTCGCCCACCGAACGTTGAACGCGACACTTTTTAAAAGAACCATTTGCAGTGGAAGCTGGGTGGAAATTTCCAAAGGTGAGTAAATTTCCAACGTTCGGTGCAGGAACAAAGGGCCTAAGGTGGAGCAGTGGAAGCTGGGTGGAAATTGGAGCTCCTATCATCAGTCCAAAATTCCTTACGTGAACAAATGAAATTATTGTAAAAGCACCATACAAGGAGGTCATCTGAAGACATCACGAGGCTTGGGTGCTCTTGGTTTGGTGCATCAATCCATTGCGTCTGCGGAGAGCAGAGCAATACTTTGAAAGGTCCAGCATAAGTGGCCTGTGAACAAGGAGAGGCCTGGACCTTGGCCTGTTTGGATATTGAATTCTATCATCCATCAAATTCATTATCCATGAAATCAAATTCATTATCCATGAAATTCTGGGATAAAATAGAATATATATTTTTTTAACGGAATAGATTATTCGGAGATAATAGGATTAAGGCCCTCCGTTACCCACTCACGATCCTTGTTGCCTCTTATGCGCCGTCATCTTCAAAAAAAAAAAAAAAAAAAAAAAAAAAAAAAAAAATCCTTAAGCCCAGGGCCTCGAACATTTCCCTGTACTTGCTTTGAATAATTATTTTGAGTCCATCAACTTTGATTAACTGATGTGCCTTGCAAAACAAAGTCAAAATGGGCTGGAATCGCTTGTCTGAAGTGGGAGTTAGAAGGGGCTCTGATGCTCAAATGTCAAGGGCAAAGTCCGACCGGAATCCAATCTCCTCTCCTTTGAAGTGCTTGGTGGTTACAAGATCTGAATATATGGAAGAGGATAGTTTTCAATTGTGATCTCTTTTTTTTTTTTTTTTTTTTTAAAAGCTTTTATTATTATTATTATTTTCGTCTCCCCTCTCTTTTCCTTCAAAGAAGGTTGAACCACAGTGCATGCGTTAATGAAATTAAAGTGCACACCATATAGTTCAACACTCTAATGTCAGATGAACATCAGTGCACTCGTGCTAACCCTCTCTCAAGCTTATGCAGTGCATTTAATCATTCTACAAACCACTGGGCTGGTTATTTAAGCCCTAATTTCCACGGATGACCAGGGATCTTATAGATGAGATTGCTATTTTATTTTCTTTATAAGAAATTGATGTAGCCTCACACAGGTAACAGAACCTCTCGTACATGCAGAATGATCAGGACGTTTGAACTACTTTCTATAGTTTATGGCCATTATCTAATCACTGACATGGGAAGGAAAACTCATGAAGAGGACAACTAGTAATAGAGGGAATGGAATTAAGATCCTTGGCCAAGTCTAACCATCTGCTACAAGCGCATCAATTAATGGTTGGTGGTTGAATTAGTCAAGTATGGATAGTGATTGCATGGTAGAATAGTAAAGGATAGAGTGCATTCTACAAGAAGGCCCCACCATCCATACTTATCATGTTGAATCACAGGCTGATAGTATATGAACTAATGTGGATGAGAATAGTTATACCTAAAGCTATGTTTAATTCAGCAATAAGAAAAATGAAAATGATAAAAGCTATACTTGCAAGGATAGGTATGTCTTAAGTTATGCTAATTTTAGTTTTTTTTTTCGGAATAACTATTAAATTATGATTTTTTAATGGAAAATAAAATGTAAGAATAAAAGCTATTTTTATATCAAGAAATAGCTTATAGCTCTTGCTTGAAACAGTTTTGTCTGTGATGAGCAAATTTAAGTAGCATAACTATTCCTTGCACTTGTGCTGTCTTCCAAAATATTGTTTGGTGGATATAAGATATATTCCAAGTTGTATGCCTACTTTATACGAATATAATCTTTTTTTTTAAAAAAAAAAAGAACCAATAAAATCACAAAAATAACACTAGTCTAAACCCGTATGTGTGCACTTACAATGATGTCCCTCCAATTGAAATTTTGATTGGTAATACCAATAATAATTTGTTTAAGCATGAAAAAGCAATATTCTTTTTGACGACAAAAATTTAACATTCAGTCTATACCATAAAGAATTTTATTTTTATATAAATCTTTTAAAAATGTTTATGCAAATGAGTAATTAAGTCTTTCTATATTCATAAAAGTTATTTATTAATCTGATATGAAGGGTATTATTGTAAAAAGAGAATGATTCGAGGGGTGGGTGCAAGTATAGTGATTTTCGAAGGATAAATATGTAACAAAACATATTTACTACAGTATATATACCAAAAAATAAAAAATAAAAATAAAAAATATGGAAGCAAGATTGCCACGTCTCGCAATTATGATATCAATGGTTAAGCATGTTCAGGGTGTGATCCATGGACTGCTTCTTGATTGCTTGATGTCCGAAGGGAAATCGGTTCCAAATATTATGATCCCAATTTGGGCAGGGGTCCCGGGTTTAGCTTTGGGCTGAGGACTCTCTCTGGGCCAGGCTAGTTTGATTGTGGGCTCTGGAAAACATCTAGCAATCTCTGCAACCACAACCACATTGGTGAATTATGCTGCTCGGAATCAACCGCAATTGAATTCCATGATCTGAGCTTATAAATGATTCGTTAGGCACGACATTTAGTGACAACACCATGTATCAGAATTCACAAAGATTTCCCCTGTTTACTTAAGAAAAAAAAAAAAAAAAGAGATGGTACAAACTTGGACTCTCATTAGAAAAGGCCATCAGTAATTAGTGGATTGAAGCAAACAAGAGAAAATGATCCAAAATGATTCATGATGGTATCGGCTCGCAGTGCGGCCTCTACTCTAAGATACGGCACAAGCTCTTCTCCGGAGATCATCGGAGGTCGCTCCAGCCGGCCGACGCCTTCACGAACCAAGCCCACATTAAACATTTTTCCTAGGCAGTAATCAGTGGGGTTGCATGCTTTGGATCTCCGCTAAGCATCTTCCACCACCTACCTCCCTTTTGCCTTCGTGAATGGTGAACCCTAAGAGCTAGTATAGTAGCTCCCCCTCAGAATCCACATCATTGTAACTTCGAGGATGTTAAGGTGCGTTTGATTTTTTCTATATATATATATATATATATATATATATAATTTTTATTTTTAAAAAAATATTTATAAAAATATATTCAATAATTAAAAATAAAAATAATTTTTGGATAACATAGCTCCAAAATAGTAGATAGTTTTAACAATACTTTCAAAGTGACTTGAGCATTGGCAACTTTTCCTATCGAAATACAATCCCAAGATTCTAAGATGAAGAGAAATTTTCAGATAATAGCTAGCAAAAAGAAAGATTTAGAAGAAAAAATTCTGGAATTCTTTTCCTTCTAAATGTGCCATCAAGTAGTAAGAACTAGTTGGTCTCAAGCTGGTCTCAAACTAATCTCCATGCTTTAGGGATGCACCTCTTCTGCCCATCAATAGTGAAGAATTTGCGGAAGAGATTTAGAGGTAGTTACATATCAAAGACCATAATCTTTTAAAGAAAGGATAAGATAAGAAAAAATGAGAAATGTCTCATGAAAAGCATTACACAACAGATATCTAGAACCAATAGATTAATCCTTTCTTGCGAGCTTTTCCGCTATTTGAAGTTTATTGCTTAGAGCTAAAAAGTAAAAATTTTGATTTTTCTAACATTGTTGCTTTTCAAATAGATTTATGGTGTAGCCACAAAACACCCCTTCAATTCAAAAATTTATAAAAATAACTAACAGAATAAAACCCTTGATTGGAAGGCTTTCAAACTAGAGAATTAACACACCTGGATGGCCTAAATGTAGCAAGTAGATCCTTAAGGTTCCAAAGTTGATTATGTTGTGATCAATATAAGGGCCTGAACAGCTTAAGGAACCATCTACCCAATCTTCTGTTCCAAAATGTAGCTACAAGAATGTTTGACTTGATGATATAGCCATAGTGGCATTAAAAAAGAGAGTTTAGAGGAGCATAACATGGATAAGAATTTTTTCAAAATTTGATATGAGAACCATCTTCAAGCTTGAAAAAGTTACAATTTCAAAAGCCAACAAGATTTATATCTTTTCAAACTAATGAGAAGGAGATGGAGACCTTTTTTTTTTTAATCTTATGTCAAATTTTCTTCTAGAGTAATATGTTTGTTTCGCAAGATTATTCCATGGGCTAGCAAAGTTTGAACAAAGGTTTAAAAAGCCATCAAAAAAATTATTGAACATCACCAAAAGATCATCTTAATATGGTCTTAATATCTTTGTAAGAAGGCAAAAAAAGAAGCCATCTGGTCCTAACACTTTAGATCCACCAAAAAAAAAAAAGGAGACTTGAGAACATTGTCTACTATCAAAACAAATAAAAGAATAGAAAAAAAAAAAAAAACATCTATAACATAGATCAAAGATACAAAATAAGTTTTATTTTTACCCATCAAACATACTTTTGAAATTAAAAATAGAAAATAAGAAAAAAAAAATGTTCTTCAAAATTAAACACAATCTTAATTCCCTCGGGAATCCTTTCATGTTCCTAGATGATAAGCTCCTTCTTTATCCAAAGGTGGAGCCCTTGCAGGATGATGCAGCCATACCGCCTTGTTCCCAGATTATAATGCGGATAAATTATAGATTCATACGCAATGTCTTTCATCTTTGTCGCGTTTTGATCCTCAAACACGGCCCGTGAATGGCGTCGTTCCATGTTCCACCAAATGGTTTTTCCTTCGGCCAGATTCCAAGCGAAATTTCACGTGCCGCTCACTCCAGGCCAAGCAGTGGTGGAAACAAAGCAAAGCAAAGCAAAGCAACGTGGACTAAACGTTGGGATGTGCTGGGTCCTATTATTCTCCGGACTGTAGACCGAAGAGGGTAACAAAATTTCGAAGAAGATAGCTCGTAAGTTGCTGATATTATTAACAAGATCAAATTTTTCGCTGCCTGGTTGGGGTTAAATGAAGCAGACTATGAGTTGGCATGTGCATTCTCGCTGTAGCTGGCTCTCGCAAGCAAGCAAGCAAGCAAGGTTCTCGATGAGACATACTTGGCAGCATTCCGTGACCAGATGATGTACCCAGCCTAGTTTCAACTTCTCAAAATTTTATTTCTATTTTCTAGCACTCCCCTTTTTTCTAAGGATTCGATGCAGTAATTACGTGAGCTCCTTCCCTCCGACTACTGTATCTCTGCATGTCCGGAGTTTTAACTAATGAATTATATGATCGTTTTACTCTGTCGAGGAAGAGAATTTACTGCAGTGTAGTTACTAATTTGGTTTGTTCGGGCCACGTTCATCATCCTATGTATTACGAAATGCATTACAATTAACTTTTGTTCTATTCTTGTCCTGAAGATGACACATCGAGGCAATGCACTTTCTTTAAAATCAAATTGATAAATAAAATTCTATCATACAACAGAATTAGGAATAATATATTTTTTAAAGAAAAAAAAAAATACAGCTAGTAACATATTTCATATTTCTAATTACTGTAGACGCAAGCAAATAAATAGACTTCTGTTGACAGTTTAAAAAATAAAAATAAAAAAAAAACACCTCTAAATTATAAGGCGACATGCAACAATGCTGCCTCCTCCTCGGTTTATTCTTCAAAGCTGAAACATATCCAAAAACTATCAACTCGTAGTTCCACCGCACATCAATCGAATTTCATCATAAGATCATTGAAGGCCTCGGCGTGCTCCTTGGCGACGCATCTTGTCATCATACGAGCACCCTCCAGAGGTGCCGGCGACTTCAAGAGGATCAATGAAGCGATGAAGTCATTGTTCGTCAAGGGGCCAGCGTACATCGGCGTGCCCCATCCATAATCCACCTCGGAGAATCCCAGCTTGGTCCAGTCCGAGACATATATCGATTCATAGTTAAATGTCATGCTAAACGGATCCTCGTCGACATCTCCATTTGCCCACGAGGAGACCTCGGTCGACATTCTCTCCTTGGCATCCCTGATCCAATCCACAATCTCAACAACCGATGAACGAACGATCTTCCCGCTGGGCACCACCATCTTAACAGGAAAGATGCAGTTGCCGTAGTAGCCCTTTTCAAACTTCAATATATGGCGAATGCTGGCGAAGAAACAGAGCCGGACGTTAACATCGGGCGCCATGTTAACAGCCTTGGTCCGGCACTGCCAGGCCTTGGCGGTCAGCACATCGAAGGTCGAGCACCTTCGGCCGGTCTGCTCCATGAATCTGTTCTTCAATTGGTTGATGTAATCCGATGGGAAGTCTACTGCAGAATATTCTAAAGCCAACTTGGGGAGGTCTGGAAGAGGCCCAGGTTTGATCTTTGGGTTGGGGAAGGCTTCTCGGTTCCAGAATGGCTTGACCGTGGGCTCTGGAAGGCCTCTGGCGATCTCCCCGACCGCGTTGATGAACTGCGCCGCTCCCAGTCCATCGGCGGAGGCATGGTTGAACCTTAGACCCACCACGAACCCGCCGCATGTGAATTCTGTGACCTGAGTCCATGAAAGCATGGGTCAGCAATGTCAGGGCGATGACAATTAACGTAGCATATAAGCATACATGGCAGACTGAATGGATACACGATGATTCGACCAGCATAGAATCCAAGCAAGGCTCAATCTAGACTTGTTAAGCAATAAGGCTACGATGCAGAGTTAAATCCGAGCTCATGTTTAGAATTTAGTGCTTTGATCTTTGACTGTGCCTCAAAAAGAAAGACAGACCCAAAGAAACGACTAGGTAGTGATAAAAAGTGGCCGCAAAGCTTATTCAACTTTGGACTGAATTATGGGCTAAGTTTGAATTAATTTAGATCAAATTGAAGTTTAAATTTAGAGCTCAAAAAAATTCAAACCGAACACCCTTATTCAGATCCAAATTTAACTTAGAATTTAATTCTAAAACTTTAAAATATGATTAATTTTTTAATTTTATGCTAAATTTTTATCAAAAAATGTGAGAATACATTTGCATATCACAGTAAATTTTTTTGAAATGATTAAATATAATTATTTTAAATATTTTTATATTTATATAATTTAAATTATTTTTTTTTATCTAAATGAATTCGAATACAGCGTTCAGGAGAGAAGATGGTAGGTACCATCTTGTGCCCAATGATGGCGTCACTCGTTCCTGTAGGAGAGGAGAAATGATTGTTATTATACCCATTAATAGTTGGCATCCGATGAGATCACATGGAACGAGGTCGTTCGCCTGTCTTCCTCAAAGGCGCGGCAGGCAAACGAACCCCTTTCTCTTTTCTTCCTCAAATCCTCGTGCCTTCGAATCAAAAGCACAGCCGGAGGGAGGTGACAGCCAAGTCAGGACGAAATAACTTTTTTTTTTTTTTTTTTTTTTTCCGGTGATTGTGGAGGGGACAGCGGGTCTACATTCTTTGCATTTAGTTTTGCGTCCAAGCTTACTCTAAAATTTTATATTTAATTCACAAAAGATGAAATTTTATATCTAAACACAAATTCAAAATAGAACATATAAAAATTAAAAAAATATATATATTTAATTTTTCATGCATGTATGTCCTAAAATTCTAACTTCATTAATAGCTCTTGAGAAAGATCTTCCAATGGGCAATGTGAGTGGGACTAACTATGAAAAAGAAAAAAAAAAAAAAAAAGAGCCTATATCAAACACTTTTCCCCCATATCCAGCCCCTTATTTTTTCCAGGCTGAAATTAAAGGAAAAATCGAGAGTTCATTGATACGGATGCGCATACCTGAACCATCATGATGGTATCGGCTGGCTCGATCTCCAATTTGGTGTAGGGCACCAGGTCCTCTTGGGAAATCAACAAGGGGCGCTCCAGATAGTTGACGTCCTCCAGGCTGCAGTCGGCCGACGCCTCCACGAGCCAGACCCCTTCTCCCGTGCACTGGATCCGCGGCTCGGCTCCCTCCACTTCGACGATCCGGCCGGCGAGAGGGTAGTAGGGGACCAGCGCCTTGGCCAGCGCTTCCCTTATCACCCTGCCCGGTTCGTGCCCCCGCTTGAACACGTGGAGCGACTCCACCAGTCCCCGGTGGGTCGGGTACCGGTCCAGCCACGAGAGTAGGAGCGTGCCGGATGGCGTCGGCTCGGCCGGTCGGACTGCCGATTCCGACGTCTTGGTGATGATGAAGCCCATGGCGGTGGGAGAGTTTCGTTTCAAGGTAAACGACGGAAAGCTCTTCTTTTCTCCTCGACCACAACCTTGGGCGGTGCGTGTCTTTAAAAAGCTTGGGACTAGTATTTTAGAACGCGCACCATGCGGCGGGCGCGGGCGCGGGCGCGGACGCGGACGCGGGTGCACCGACACTCAGTGCATTTACAATGCAATTATTTTTTTTATTTTTTTTTTATTTTTTTGTTTTTTGAGAGAGAGAGGAATACGACGCGATATACTGCCAGTTAAATACGGAAATCATCAACTAAAATTCAACGTTAAGATTAACGGGAGAATTTGACGCACTGAGCTTGGGTCACTGCAGGGGGTCTCCCTTCTAGCAACGGAAAGAGAGCGTTATCGTTCTTTTGACTTAACGGCGCGGCCCGAGATCTACGAAGCCTTCCACTGCGAAGTAGTTGGCGTGGTGGAGGTTGGTGCGGTCGCTGCTGGCCGTCACTGGTCCCTCCAAATTCCTGCCATGTGCTTTGGATTCTTGTACTCGCTTGGAAGTTAGGGATTGATTAATAAACAGCAACGATGTCACACATCGTTGAGCTTCTAAAATTTTTATTTATAAAAAAGAAAAAAATAATAATAATAATAATACTAAGCAAAGGTTTCAGTGGTGAATTTAAAATGAATCATCATCTAGTGCTTTGCTTGACAAGTTCGTTTACGGTAACAATTGGCAACCGTGGACAATTTCAGCGCAGATCTCGTTTTCATATGCTTGATTGATATCATATTCGCTTATTTTACTTACCTTGTCCCGTTGTCTTAAGCGTTGAGCGGTTCCACTCCCTTTTAGCGTGTAGAAAAAGCTTGCAGACTTGGCCTGAGTCGCCTTCTTTTTTCAGTAAAGCGATCTGATATGCTTTCATATTCTTTTCATTGCAACCATTTCAAAGACACTAACATGATATTAATTTGCTTTGATTCTTACAACAGCGGCAATAAAATGTTCATCTCAAATTAGTCCAGATTAGTTAGACAATTTTTTTTTTTAATTTTACTTAATTTAAAATCATACTTTATGTGAATGATAAATACGTTAGGATGCATCAACTAGCTAGCTGGCATCATTATTGTATTTTGTGAGAGTTCTAAATTCAAACATACATGGTGACACTGGAACCATATTTTTTATTAAACGATAATGGTAATGATGATGCTAATAACGGTGATGATAATAATAATAATGATAACGATAACGATATAGGTATAAATAAAAATCATGTATATTCTATTCTACAAATCTTATATTAGCCTTTACATTGACTCTTAGTCTACTTAAGAAATAGTGGAAGGTACCTCTCGCCCCCTCTCTCTCTCTCTCCAAGTAATTATTTTAAATATTTTAAAATAAATTTTTATATATATTTAAAAATTAAAATATTAAGTTTTACATGAGTTATAAAAATTCTTTATATACTTAAATAATATTTAAAGGCTTGGATGAATTAGGGATGGAGCGTTCAATCCAAATTTTATATGCCCATTCGGATATAATAACACATAAGTATCATTTCTTATTCTAAGTGTTGCATTTAAAAAGGTCTAAAAAATAGTTGCGTCGTAAGTTTTGTATTTAAGTACAAGGTTTGTAAGTTGGTGGCTATTTCTTTAAATTTTTCTTTTTTCCTTTAAGTGCGGACTTTCAATGTCATTTTCACCCATTCAATTATGGACCATAAAGAAAGATATTTCACATTCATATGTTCTCTAGAATAGTTATCTTTCTAGTGTACTAATTAAAGGCAATTATTCTACTCATATATCTCTATGTCACTCTTGCTAAAGTAGTGATTAGAGGTGCCATCTTGTATGCTTCTCTTGTTGAGGAAAGAGATTCCATCTTCAAACCTAACTTATGAAATTTCTACTATGTTTTCTAAAAAAAATCAGAAGTGAAGTTTTGTTTTTAAGTAAGAATTTAATGAGGAAAAAAAATGCTAATAGCTTCACAAAATCGTGGTTGTAAAAAAAAGTGAAAACAAAAGTTATAAAATAGATATTTATAGCACTAGAAATTTTATCTTTTTATTTGTTTGTCTTAAGAAGTGATGAAAGCTATTGGATGCACCCCAAGGAAAGATTAAATGGTCATAAGTCTAAGGACCTAACCAGGATATCCAAAGTAGACTTAAATAAGAACTTGCAAAATAAAATGTAGTTGAGAGATTATTGGTAGCTCAAAATTCAATCTTTTCAATAATCTCTTATTGATTCTTTTTTTATTTTTTTCTTTATTTATTTATTACATATGAAGATTGAAGAAAAGCTTAAGAGGTCGTTTGGTTGGTGATAACACACTTTAGCAATCTAAGATTATCATGTTTGATAATTAGATATGGTAATTTGAATGGTAATATTTAATTTTCAGCAATCTAAAATTAATACAAATCATGATAATCTGATTCCATTTTGAAAGATGGGTATTTGATATTATCAAAGTTTGATAATCTCAAATTACACTCTTACCTTCTATTTAATAATATTTAATCTAATTATATATTAAATATGCACTTGATAATATTTAAATATTTAATATTATACTTATATTTCATATTAAATGTATAATACAATATATTATATTAATATTGGATTTAATATTTACAAACATCTAATATTCAACACTGTTATATATTTATATATCAATATATAATTATTAATATTTATGACCTTCTTGTATATTAAGTTATTATATAATAAATATTTTTTATATTATTTAAATATTATTAAATATATAATATATCATTGCATATTTATACATAATATATATTAAATATTTATATTATTTAAAAATGTAATATTTATAAAATAATTTTACAAAAAATACTTTATTTTTTGCTAAAACATTTCACATTTTAGCTAAAAAAATTGCTTAAAAGATAAAAAAATATAACAAAATACAAATAGAATTTAAAAATATAAAATATGAAATCTTGTATATCTGGGAATTTGAGCTATCATTAGCAAAGCAAATCAAACATGGTAATGCTTTTTCTCCCATGCTTCTAACTGTATATAGGTGGTATCATAAATAATGAAAGGGGCATTGTGTATGAGAATAAAAGCATTAAAGGGCGACCTTGAATGGATGAAATTGAAGTATAGTTTTTCAAAAAAATGTTAAAAAAGTATGATAATTGAGTTTAATATGATTGTAATGCCTTAAGCCTACATGTTGGCCCAATTAATTTATTAATAGATTGGGTTTACTTGGCCTTAAAAACTTGATAAGTTAATCGATGATAGATGAACTTGAGTTGTAAGTTATTCAGCCGGGTCGTTGATTCCGCAAGGATAATTTCATGCTATGGTCTCACAAGTAGTCCTTTTTTTTTTTTTTTTTTGCCTATCAAGTTTTGCACATTTTAGTTGGCTTTGATACCATTTGTAATATTTCAAGCCCATCTACTGATCCAATTAACTTGTTAATGGACCGGATCCATGTGACCTTAAAAACTTAAATGTAAGTTAATCGGTAGCAAATGAACTTGAATTATAATCTATTCAAGCTTTTCTTTCTGATATGAAACTATTTTAGGATATTATAATAAATAATTTTATATTTTTAATAATTTAATTATTAAGTATGAAATTATTAGAAATATAATTTTTTTTAAAAACAACGTGTTACCACGAACCAAATGGCCATAAACATCAAGTACTATTTCTAATTAAAGACTTTTTGGAATGCTGCTCCTTCCTTAAGCACAGGCAAGGAGCGATGGCCCTTTGTCCTACCCCCATGCGAGATTCCTCGCTTGATCTCCATTTTAAACGGCACAGTTTGATATTTTTCTTTTCACCATAAGTTGCGGCTGAACGCCACATTCATTAGAAAAGGATGGAAAAACGTGCCCGGCGGCTACTGAGATTATTTAAACAACCATTTTATTATGGGCACTAAATCTGGAGCACTTATTGCCTCTCCCCTACGATTTCAATGGAGGAAAAAAAAAAACAAAAACAATAATAATAATAATAATAATAATAATTTCCACCAGTCGCACTTAAGCAGCTAGCCACTATGCAAGTTGATGACCATTATGAAGGCTGCTAAGATCATTTAAAAGATCATTTTATCCGATTGAATCTTGGTTATGTTACTAAATTAATTGGGAGTCCTCATTGCCTCTTCCCTACAAATTCAATAGAGATAAAAGGTAATCATCACCAACCCCACTTAGCCAGCCGGCCACCATGCAAGTTGATAACCCTTAAAAAAAAAAAAAAAAAAAAAAAAAATCAAAGGACTGCTAAGATCATTTAAAAGGCCATTTTATCTGCACATTGAATCATGACATCTGGCTAACTCCAGAGATCTCATTGCCCTTCCCCTATAATTTAACCAACCATACTAAGGTCATTCGCCGCTATGCAAGTTGGCAACACTTAAAAAGAGGCTAGCAACATCATTCCTTACGATTTTAATGGAGATAGAATACAATTACCACCAGCCCTACTTAGGTAGATGGTCACTGTACAAGTTGACAACCGTTAAGGCAGAGCCATGTGTTAGGACTTGCCGGCCCACCACGCAACTTGACTACACCTTAAATATATTTGCCTCTAGAAGGAGACATGCTTGATACTGCTGGACCAATTATTTCTTCTCCATCCAATGAATGGTTCAATGCATTGAGGACGCTCGCAAGTTCACGTCAAGTTCGGTCAGGGATCACTAGCATAATAATGAAGTTGGAATTGGACACCCATGTGCTGAGTCTGTGCTGAGTCTGCCAAACTGACAAGGAACGCCTAGATGGCCGTATCTTCTCCTATTTTAATATTATTGGAACTGCTTTGTGAACGGAAAGCAAGGGAGCCCTCAATTGAAAAACTAAACAAAAAAAACAAAACAAAAAGGTCACCCTCGCTTATCGTTGCAGTTGCCTTTCATGAATTTAATTAATGCCAACGATGATGTAGAAGCGATGGTGCCACACCAACCGCCTCATTTTTTTTTATCCCACAATTAGTTTCCACCACCAATGCTTTATCGTTGCGTGAAGGGGTGGTAAACACCCACGTAGTTTCACTTTCGTTAAAAATATAATATAATATAATATAATATATATATATATATATTTATGTAACCTAGTGGGAACCGGTGCGATCCAAGATGCATCCAAGGCTCGGTCTCACATAGAATTTCTACTACCACCTTAAAACTAAAATTTTGTCTGATCGATAATTTATTAATTTTCTTGTTTACCTTTTACTTATCATGAAAATAAAATCTTATCTTCACCGTAGAAAGCACCTAAGTTGAAAACTTAATGGTGAAAGTTCATCAATTCTTTTTAAAAAAAATTAATGAATTTTTCTTATAAGTATATAGCGTATGACACGTCAAATGCCATCTTGCAATAATTTTGCTATATAATTAGATAAGTTGTTTAATGCATAACTAAACAAAATCTAGAAAGATGAGGCAACGGTTGCATTAAAGCCTTCACATTCAAGACACCATAATCGCATGTCAAGTCAGAAGATTATAATTGTTATCATATGATCACTGGATCAGTATCCAACTGACCACATTCCTCTTGTCTAGATAAAGCGATCGAAACGATTATCCATAACTTTTTTTGTACATTGATTCATCCATATCTTTGATGATGTCAGGTGGACACTGATTTGTGATCATCCGCACCCACACTGGTTGCCAACCCCATTTGGCGGAGTCAATTAAATCATCTTTTTGAAAAAGAATGGTTTAAAAGGATTTGATCTCATCCAATTTAGAAAAGAAAAGGCTAAGTTCTCAATATATCAATAACACTTTATCAAATCGAAAATATCTCACGGCACTCCACCTTGGAACTTGAGGCAAAGGTCCCACCTCTGTCTCTCTTTCTCTTGATAGCTGGCATGCAATGACTGCACCACCACCACCTTCCAGCGATGATGAAAACTTTCAGCCAAATATTTTTCTTCCCTATGCTTTGGACACCGTGGAAACAACTCACCGTACCAAAAACAAAGAGAAGGAAGTCAAACGGAGGACCTGGTAAAGAGGATGCAGGCAAGAGTTGGTGAAGTTGGTGCGCGCTGAGAGCACGTTTTGAAGAAAATTAGGTGCACCATTGGACCAGTTGGCCCTTGCTCGGCCATCTACGCATCCACAAGGACTTCGTGCCATGCACCAAACTTTTTTCTCTGTTCAAAGATCTAAAGCTATTTTTCTTTACATTTCGTTAATGGAAGCGGTGAGATTCCCCATGCTAGAGAAAATGCAACCCAGAGTTTCTACCGATTGAAACGATGAAGGTAGAATTGGTTGGATCAATTTGGATGCATCCAGGTAGCAACAACGTTGAGGAAACACAACAATTCAAGCTGTATGAATGAATAGTTAGTAGGATCTTACACTCTGGTTGTGTCTTATAACGTACCTCGTGGTGGTTGTGAAGAGTGAGTTTCTGGAGAAAACGCGTGAGACCATTAGCTAACAACGCGGACGACTTGTTTGTCTGATGGCCGCAACCAGTTTTTGAGAAACCGGCGGCTGGCTCTCCGTGCCGAGTTTTTGATTTTTTTTTTTTGATCTGGTGCTGTGGTTAAACGTCCTCGAAATGACATGTGGCATGTATCCTCATGTGGTCCAATGTGTTGCATTTCTCTGGCCATTAAGAATGCCATTTTCCTTAGAAAAAGGGGGGAAAAACTACTAGCATGCTAATCAATAGCAATTTTAATTTCTATTATGAACATTAAATCGTTTTATCTTCTTGCTCCTGGATGATTTAAACGATGATTCATTCAAATTGGGAAGATGCGGCTTTATACCAATTAGGAAGAGAGAGAGAGAGAGTTATCTATAGAGTAAAATTATAAGTTATAACTCTTTTACATATACAAAACTACATAGTTAAGAGGATGCATGCAAATACTTGGGGTGATCAGAGAAGAAGGAAAAGAAAAAAAAAAAAAGAAAAGGAAAGAAAAGAAGAGAGAGAGAGGAATTGATTAGTGGAAACATTGAAGTGAGAAAAAATTAAAACACACCCACTAAGGTAATTGTGAATGAACGATCCAAATCTTTATCCTTCAAAACAATTAATAAGATTTTCTTTTTTTTTTAAAGATTTCTTAGCCACTACAAGTACCAAAGTTCATTGTGATGGATAATTATTGGGAGACCAAACAAACTCACATCAGCCTTTGCAAGAAATATGTAACAGCTTTTTTAGCATAATTCTTCTATTTATAATTAAATTAGTAGCATTAAAACACTAGTATGTAGTGAAAGTTTTGTGCATTTTCTTAGTACATATAAAATGCAAAGCAAAACTTCTCATGCAATTTGATATGGATTTCTACAACGTACTTAAAAGGATTTATATTCAAGAAGTAAACTCTGCAAAAGATGGCATGCAGATTCAACAGAAGACAAAAAATGGCATTAGAGATGACATTTTCAATCAAAAAAGTAGAGATACATTCTATCCTACCTCATTTTATCCGATTTGGAGTTGAAATTTTTTATCTTTTATAGGAATGAAACAAGAATTATTTTTACCTTCATGAGGATGAGATTAAATATATCATTATCTCATCTGATCCCATAATTTTATATGTATAGAATTATTCTCACATATATTAATATTTATTTCTCAATGCTAATCTTTCTTTTATATTACCTTTATTTTTATTTTTAGCTATAATATTGATTTTATAATTTTTATCATAAAGTCATATATGTTGTTAGGAGTGAAACAGAGAGAAGATAAGAAAGGAAGAAGAACGGAGCGGAAATGGAGATGAAAATAAACCCTCGGAATAGAGTCCTTATCCTTTTCATCCTATTTTCATCCTTAAATGGCATGGTCGTAGCTATCCCAATGCCACCCGTTAAGCTAGTTATTAAGCACGTTTATTGCTAGACTTAGGAGTGGTTTTAACTTGATTAATTCCACTGGTTCGATTCGATCTGATTGCCACGTTGATTAACTTAAAAATGTGAAAACTAGGTGGGAAAGGTATACGAGCTCCAAGTAACATCACGCCCGGCTGGAGTAAAGGAGGCATCTCGCAAATTGTTCGTATCATCGTCTGCTGAATTGGACGCGAGACACCATCGAATGGCCTCCGCCGGAGCCAGCTATTTTCCTCGCCCTTCAGCTAACCAAAGGCGCGTATGATTGCTCCCCATGGACCGCCAACCGTTGACAATCCCACCCCCCCCCCCCGCCCATGGTCCGGTCCCGTCCCCATCTTGACGTCACAAGTCGAATACACGGCCATCTTTAGTTCCCATTGCCTTTGGTTTCCTTGCGGTGCACCCCTACATCTCCGTCCTATCGTTCTTTTATCACAAACACCGTTCAATAATCAGCTCTATCCTGTTTGTTTGAGATAAGATAGTGACAAATACTTTCTTAAGAGTATAATACCTAAAAATAATTTTATAAAATAATAAAAAAAATATGTTATATGCTTATAACTGAAATTCATTTATTACTTATAAATTTTTACTAAAATTTTTGGTCCATATGATTTTTTGGTCTGAAATGTTACAAATGATGTCAGAGTCAATCTTACTATGCGAAAGTTGATGGGTATAAGTCGATCCGAATATGTGAAAATTGGGCATAAGTCGATTTGAATCTGCGAAAGCTAGTGGGTACAAGTTTACAGAAGTTGATGGGCGTGAATCAACTCGAATATGTAAAAATTGATCGGTATAAGAAAAGAAAAGGCATGAACCATTTCAAATTTGTAAAAACTAATGGGTATAAATCTGCAGAAATTAATGAGCATGAATCAATTTAAATATGTAAAAATTGATGAGAATAAAAAAAAGAAAGAAAATGAGTTGATTCTAATGTGTTAAAATTAATGGGTACCAGCGTTGAAAGGTATTAAAAAAAATAAAAATAAAAATAAAAAAAAAATAAAAAAAAAAGGACTATCCATATTATTGGGATGTCCCTCTCTCGCTCGATAGAATTGTCATCCCCTTGATATCAACCCTCGCCGACAGCCAGACCCTCGATATCGATCGGTGTTTACGGCAGCCTCGCCCTCGCCCTCGACTCGGCCATCCTTACGGTCTGATATATGATACCGCCGTTCCCGTCGGCTATCGGTCGTGGCTACTCTTCCTCGATGTCGAGGGCTCCCTCAGCCCTGTTGCCATTTAATAAAATAAAATAAAATCGAACCAGTTTCAGCTGGTTGCATATCAGCTCTCTAGATTTGCTCTTCCATTCATTTAAAATATAATATACATACGCCACGGTAAAATCCGATTTGTTTTCTTTTAGAATTACTTATTACTGCACTCTATATCTAGTTTTTTAATTAAAAAGGATTAGATATCGACCCACCATCATCAGGAGGTAGGCTCTTTAAGGAAGCACCCAGGAAACGCGGGGGGAAAAAAAAATAGAAGTAATTAATGACTGAAAGAATACCGCTAAGTGTCACGGTCGTGCGTTTTGTCTCAGCAAATAGTGCCACCCTGTCTCAAATCTCTTGTCACAATAAAAGAGGAAGAAAGTCTTGGTGATAAGAGGATGCGTGGGACCAATTCATTATTTCTCTCAAGAATCTTTCTTAACAAGAAGTATTCTGACACATCGACCATCCAGAAGGTCGCGAGCAATTTCTTTCATATCGTGGGCCACCCTTTGTCACGAGGAAAGTTAAGCAGCACTCACCTTCAATTCCGTCAACAAGAAGGAAAAAAAAAAAAATCAACGAGAAGATGCTTTAAATTGAAGTGCAAAATTTCCTCTCCACGGTATATTTCAGCAAACAGATGTTAGGATGAAATGGAACAACGAAAACAATCAGCTACTATTGATATTGGATGCAGAGATTTTCTTGAACCGGATGGGACAAGTTTCATTAAAGACTCAACCTAATTGAGTGGACTTGTTTTATTTTTCACTTAAACCTATAACCCCAGAACATTTAATTCAAATGAAAAAAAAGACCAAAAATGCAAAATTCATGCTAAGTTGAATTTATCTCTCATTCAAAGTCAACAAGATTTGGAAAAAAATTGTAATGCTGTGTTAGTCTCATAAAATAAATATTCTTCCTGCCAATTAAGAAAGGAAACACATTAAGTACACAAGGTTTCCCTCAAAGAACATGTCACGTAGGCAAGTTCATTTTTTTTTTTTTTTTAAAACAAAAGCACAAATCTGTGTGTGAGAGAGACTACGTATAATTACCCATTTAAACTTTGTCAACTGTTAATATAATCCATTACGACAGGCAACTTTTTTTTTGAAGCAAAACAGAAAGATTAACTATGTATAAAGGATAAGAATTATAAGCACCAGGATCCTACCTGTGCTACAGACAACTGATCGTTACTTTTTTTTATTAAAAAAAAAAAAACTAAAGAATGGAAAATGTAACCATATTATTGTCAGGGGGGCCTTTATGGGCCATGGCTCGGGCTTGTTGTTTGCTGCCGAACCGCGTTCGCACCCGGCCAAAAATATAAACAAACGTAGCTGGTGAGAAGTTCACGCAACCGTCCACATGCTTAACGTGAGAACAACCCAGCCCATTCTGCCAAGTCTTCCATTTGCTCTCAAGAGAATTTAGCACCTAAAGCAACCGACTCTATAAATTCTCCTCTCCCATCCCCGTTTACTTTGTACCAAAACAACCACCACATTCGCCTCCCGGAAGCTCAAGCGTACCACCCGTTCGATCGCCATGACCATCTCTGTGAACAGGCTCTCTCAGAAGCTGGTCGTCCCCTCTGAGCCCACTCCCTCCGGCATCCTCCGCCTCTCGTGGCTCGACCGATACCCGACGCAGCGGGCCCTTATCGAGTCACTGCACGTATTCAAGGAAGGGCACGAGCCGGCGAAGGTCATAAAGCAGGCGCTGGCCAAGGCATTGGTCCCCTACTACCCCCTCGCCGGCCGGCTTGTGGTGTCGGATCAGGGGGAGCTCCAGGTGTCATGCACCGGAGATGGAGTCTGGTTCATCGCGGCATCGGCCAACTGCAGCCTGGAGGACGTGGATTATTTGGAGCACCCTTTGATCATATCCAAGGATGACCTCCTGCCTCATCCCGAGCCAAAACTAGGCCCATCTCAAGAAGAGGAATTGCTTTTGCTGGTTCAGGTACTCTCTCTCTCTCTCTCTCTCTATCTATCTCTCAACATGGGTTTCTCTCGTTTCTTTTCTTTTCCTTATCCGTAATCGCTGCCGATGGCTGGATCGTGAGGTGGATGAAGGAATTGGGGCCTATAGCGATTTGTGTTCGTTTTGCGTTTATCGTATGTAGAATGGTGCGATTTCTTGAAATTTTTTTTTTTTTTTCCCCTGTTTGATTTAGGGACGCAGATAGATGATCCTAGAATTGAAACCAAGGCCGTCAATTTATTCCCAATAAGTTCTGAGACCTAGAATTGAAACCAAGGCCGTCAATTTATTTCCAATAAGTTCTGAGACCATCCTGTTTTCCGCTTTCTGGTTAGCAGGGAACTCAGAATTGGCGTCAAGCATGAACAAGCCATGCCTTGAAGTCACTGTCCGGAGTGATTGAATATTTTACTAGTTTTCTTAGAAATATATGCCGTATGCTATGCGGCACTTTGCATTCACGGATCGAAGAACGGAGAAAAGGGTAGAGGTCCGAAAGCGGCACTGCAGACAAATAGAAAAGGGCCAGCGTTCTGCCAAAAAAAAAATATCATTGATTGCACATGGGAGTGCGCGGTATTCAAGGGCGCGAGCTGGCAAGCAATTCACTGGCACCGCTTGCGACAAATTAAACGACGGCAATGGTTTGGTTTTTGTCCAATTTCCCGCAACGTCCCTTCGCAATTATTTCGGGTCCTCGGCTGGGATTCCAGTTCAATCACCCGTCGTTTGTGCATTAGCTTAATGCTCAAGTCCAGCCCATTGGAGCCCAGATTTCGGGCCTTAGGACTATTATGATGGGCTGGTGGATTGCGTGATGACACAATCACGAACGTGTTTTAACCATTTCAAACAGCCGAACAAGAGTTACCCGGATTGAATCTAACCCTCACTTTGCGATGAAACCAGGTCACGGAGTTCACTTGCGGTGGATTTGTGGTCGGCCTCAGATTCAGTCACGCCATCGCCGACGGGCCAGGAGCAGCGCAATTCGTGGCGGCAGTCACAGACTTCGCCCGAGGTCTCGCGCAACCAACCGTGGAGCCAGTCTGGTGCCGGGATGCCATCCCCAATCCACCAAAATTCAAGTCAGCATCTCTACCAGCCCCCACCGACGTTCACCTCGAATATTTCGTCATGGATGTCTCTTTGGAGTACATCAGCCATCTCAAGAACCAATTCATGGAGCAAACAGGCCAGCGATGCTCCACCTTTGAGGTCCTCATTGCCAAGGCTTGGCAAAGCCGGGCGCAGGCGATTAGGTTCGAGCCCGAGACCAACGTTCATCTCTACTTCGCCATGAGTTCTCGCCCATTGCTGCACCAAGTGCTGCCCCTCAAAGGAGGTTACTACGGAAACTGCTACTTCATCATGAAAGTCTCCACCACTAGTGGGAAAATAATGCAGTCTCCCATTGTCGAGGTTGTGAAGCTGATCAAAGATGCAAAGAAGAGGCTGCCGATTGAATTTTCCAAGTGGGCTAAAGGAGAGCTCAAGGAGGACCCGTACAAGTTGACGACGGATTATGATTCATTGTTGGTCTCGGACTGGACCCATCTGGGGTTTTCTGAGATCGACTATGGATGGGGAACACCGGTGCACGTCGTCCCACTGACGAATTCTGACAGCATAGCTACGTGCATTCTTGTGAAGCCATCCGCCCATAAGCTCGGTGCTCGTTTGATGACGCAGTGTGTTAAGAAGGAAGATTTGATGGCATTCCATAATGGAATGATGAACATGGACTAAATTTTTCTTTTTCTTTTTCTGTTTTTTTTTTTTTTTTTTTGAAAGAAGGGGCGAAAATTTGCTCGCATGTTAAATATATGATTCAATGTTTGATTTAATTTAAATTTCAGCAAAGTACATTATTTCGGTGGCCTGTCGGAAAGTCATTTTGTTAATATGTTGATGGCTTTAGTAAACATTGTGACTTCTTTTTTTGGGGCTTAAACTTTGATGAATTCCACTTCAAAGAGGCCTACGTATTAATGTCTAGCTTGGTTCCAGCTCGAGTTATGGCCATGGAATTCCACAGCGGCCACAATCGTGATACCAAAAGAAAGCAGGAAAACTCCATGTCACACGGGGACTAGCGTGATTAACAAGTGAAGTGCAATTTGCGTCAGGTTTATGGTATAAAACAGAGGCTTTTTGGCACATGTCACAGTGGAGCTTCCCTTTGGGTAACAGGATTGAGACCCAGAACCTATTTTCAAATATAATACCTATCTACTTCGGTGCCAAGTTATGACACTGGTAGCACGTACCTTGCTTTATCTCGAATCCTTGATATTATATCCTCTTAAAAATTTCTAAAATGATAGTATAAGAATGCTTGAGCTCACAGTCTCTTGGGCCCAATATAAATACACTTCGTTGTTATACAACTAAACTTCTCTAGAAGATCCATAGTCTGTACAGATTAGAAAGATTATATATATATATATATATATATAAAAAGAAGATTATGATCAATATATGTATCTATTTAATTCATCATGCGCGCACCTCAAACAAGTCTTTCTATCAAGAGCCCCACACCTCCAACCCTGGTGGATAGCTTGATACCAAACAATGCCAACGAGATTTTTAACTCTAAATGAAAATTATTCTATTGCCAAAGCAGAACTTAGCTTAGAATTGTCTTTAGAAGCAGATGATAAAAATAAAATAAAATAATAAAAAAAAAGGGCAGGAGTCAAGCGTTTAATTCAATAAATGCATTTTATTTTGGTGGCATGAATTGTTAGCCAGGTCACTACTGCATTTAGTCCGAGTCCCATCGTATTCCTCTGTTTTGGGGGTCTATCAAACGGACGGTGGGAAGTCATTTTTTTATTTGTCTACTTCTCATAACTCTAGCATTATTTTGTAGCTGTCCGGTCCTTATTTATTCATTTGTTTATGTATTTTGGAGAAGAGATGCTCAGCCTGACTTGTACTTTAAAACTCGCATGACTTTAGTTTAGAATATTCAGTGGCTTTGGAAGCTGACAGCCAACCAGCTCTGTTTCTCTTAACGTTTCGTTTGCCAGCAAAATCGTTGGTGGCCAACCATTATTCTCTGTCAGCAGAAAATGATCCTGGTTTTTTTTTTTTTTTTTTTGGGGGTGGACCCGAGACTAAAATATTAGAAACCTACCCAATGGATCGATATGCTTCTAGTTTTATTCATAACCGCGCTGCTATTTTCCAGTTTTCAAACTCAATGGTATATATATCCTGAGCTAAAATGTGTCGAAAAAAAGGTCCTATGAACATCCAAATATTTTGTCTATTAGATGAGAAGTTGGCTTCTCCAAGAACTTACTGATATCCAGAACAGGCCAGAATGGCTCAATAGACCGTTGGGCCAGTCCAATTTTGCGTCTAGTGGACTCTGTTCCTGTTCTTTCTTGGGCTCCAGGTTCCTTCCCCAATGATAGAGATCATAGATGGGCATTTGCCACCAACGGAAAACCTAAACAGCCTCGCCCAGTTTGAGGTGAGGGATTTAATGGAGACAACCAACCTGATCCAAGCTTGACCTCCAGCCTGCCCATTTGCATCTCACTTCTCTCAGCTGCTAAAGGAAGCCAATCCACCACATGTAGAACAAGAAGATGAAACCGAACTCAAACTCAATAAATCATATGCGATGCTTTGTTGATCCATGGTAGCTTGTGATTTAGGCTTCATTCTTCTAATGTTAAGCTTTCATTACTAGTCTTGGATCTCAGTTGAAGTCAACGACTGCCTGCATGTGCTCTTTATAGAATTTGGTACACTTGATACTCTAATCGTTTATTCGTCAAGGAAACAGCTCCTTCTGGAAGCTAAACATCCATTAAGATAGAAGAAGATAGACTGATTCCACTTCTTTATGTACGTACAAAGAAGCACGAGCACGGCACTTCCTTTGAACTAGGAGTCCAGGAGAAGAATGAGTCTGATTTAGAGGTCAAGAAAGCTCCAAAACAAGTTGACTGGTCTGAGATTTTTATTTGCCAACCACTGATCGAACGCGTCAAAGTCGGCTGCTATAAAGAAGTGGAAACGATAAGGAGAAGAGACAAAATCAAATTGAAGTCTTCAGCCTGCCAGCATCCGATGGCCTCGTGGTCCCTCTCGGACAAAAGATGGATGAAGATAAGAAAAAAGCGAACGAAGCCATGGACAACGGTGCAAAATGGGCCAACTGCTGAATCGCGTCATTGCTGGATACCATAGTGTATGTGGATGGAGGTGATGTTCAAATATGACAACCAGCTCTACCGAACAAGAGAAAATATAACCACCTTCAGGTTGGAACGTCTGACGTAGCTACCACCTGGAACCTGAGGAGAATTCGACCTGTCGGCTGACAGATCTTTTCCTACCATGGAGTGTTTTTATTTTCAAAAATAAAAAAAAAATATGTATATGCTCAATGGTTACAGGACATTACATGAGTCGCCATGCCACCGCATGTAATTCCTGTAATTCAAGGCACCGAATAGGGACGAAAATTTCAACTTATAAAATAAAAACCCATTCTGACCCATTTAGTTTAGAGCATAATTTTTTTTATTTTTTATAGAAATGAGAATAAAAATGAAAGTTATTTTTGTTCTTAAGTTAGAGATGAAATAAGAAGAAGAATAAATATATCCATGTCCCACTCTGCCTCTACTCTATTGATCCAATACTTAAGTAATATAATATCTTATATATTTTTATATATACAAAAATATCTCATATATATTAATTTAAAATTTTAATTCTTTTAATAATAAATATAAAATTAATAGATAAATATTAAATTTATTAATATGCTTAAATAATTTTTTAAGCTATATTATTAATTTTATAATTTTTATTAAAAATTTATATATATCATTACATATGGAGATGAAGACTAGTTGAGACAAGATAAAGATGAAGGTTTATATTTTCTCATGAAGTTCGGATAGAAATAATAAAAGTCTTTATTTACAAGAATAAAGTATAATGAGATTTTTTTTTTTTTTCTAATGAAAACAAAGACAAGATTTGAGGTCTTCAATCCTATTCCTTTTCAATGCCAGCCCTAGCAGAACCCTAAAACGGGGTCCATCAGGAATGCATGGCACTATCGGTATCAACACTATCATGATGATGATGATACTTTGACTGCTCGGTACTGGACCTTTGGGTAGAGTGGGGTTCTGGGTTTGTGATACCCCAAAGTTTAGTTCCATATTGGATGGAAAAAAGATGTGTTATATGTTTATAATTAAAGTCTACTTGCTACCCATTAACTTTCACTCGAGTTTTTGGGCTACGTGGTTTCGATCCGCTAGAAGTTAATTAAGCCAACAGATGGGCTTGGGGCGTTACAAATGGTATCAGAGCCAACCTGAGTGTGCAAAAATTGATGGGCATGAGGAAAGGGTTACCCATGAGGCGATGGTAGAGTTCCGCCATGGCGTGGAGCCACCCTTACAGGCTAACTTGTGGCGTGCGACGAGAACGTCGCATTATAAGGTGGGGAGATTATGATACACCAAATTTTAGTCCCATATTGGATGGAAAAGATATGTGTTATATGCTTATAACTCAAGTCCACTTGCTACTCATTAATTTTCATTCAAGTTTTTGGGTCATATGATTTTGGCTCGTTAGAAGTTAATTGGGCTGACAGATGGGTTTGAGGCGTTACAAACCATAAATACATTGAATTTGTTCCCATCTGCTATGAACCTCTTGATGAGGTTCATGAACTTTATGGGCTTGAGCTAAATTAAAATACCGTAGGGACATTTTGGTTTTTGAGGTGCTAGTTTTTTCGATTATAGCATTGGAAGTGTGCTTACTTGCAGCAGGCCAAGCTTCAATTCAAAAAATTTTTAGGCATACCAACATCATAATAGTTTCAAGCTTAAATTAAAATTGAATCCAACCCAACCTTATTATATTTTTTTAATCACTTTTCTCAGTGTTTAAGCCTCTAAATGTTAGATCAAAAGCTCTTAGCCTCCCACCTAAACTCGTAGATCTACACTACCAAAGACTTTTTGGAACAATAATTAAATCACCTCATTTAATATCCCTACTTAAGCAGCGCCATGACAATAAGACTAGGATCATTGCTCATTGGGATGATCCTAATTCCATCCAAAGGATGGAAATACTAAATCACGATGGCGATAGTGATCTTCACTAAAAAATTGGGATCACTCTGTCTCAATATTTATCGATCTCTCACCCCATATAATAATAATAATAATATAATATTTTATAATATATAAATATCATATAATAATATATTATTATATATTATAATATTAATTATGATTATAATATATAATGTATTATCATTGATAAGTAATGCCTCTTAAAAAGTAAGGAGAAAAAAAATAAAATAAAACCGATATCATTCACTTTCTCTATCTTTTATTTTCTCTTTTCTTTTTTATTTTAATGAAAATTGGTAAAAATATCTTTAAACTATTTTTAAGTTTTATGATTTTAAAATTATATATATTTTTTTAAAAAAATATTTTTATTTTAACCATCAATTATAAGTATTTTTTTGTTTTCTATAGAAATGAAATAATAAAATAATAAATACGTCCGAATTTTGCACTAAGACCATGGTCATAGGAAAGTTCCACATGGGCAAATAGCGAGACTTTACTAAATGACCAATATTTCCCTCTCTGTCTTTAATCATGATTTCTGATATTGGTGAACGCCCCTAATCCAATGGTCTTGCCCAGATAATTAACTGTTGCACTCGCAATTACGGACCATTGGACCTCTTAATCAGCAGAATTGACATCAATTGTGGGAGTATAAGACATGATAGAGGTAAAACAACACCACATACAGAGATTGAAGCAATTAGGGTAATTAAGTTAAGAAGAAGATGAAAAGCCTCTTCTCAAATCAAAATTTGTTTTTGTTTCTCTCCAAGAGAAGTGGCTCTCTCTCTCTCTCTCTCTCTCCCACCCTTCTTTTTGCTGTACAAAGGAGAGCCCATGCCAAAAAGACCCTATAACATAAGGACTGCTCAAGGATTCCATAACTCTGTAGCGCCTCGCATCCGGGACCAATTGAAGCCCTCACTGATCGATGTATTAGGTTGGTTGGAACTTTGACGCCGGCAACCACACAGCTTCCCTCCATCCTGGTCCATTCATTTCTTGCCCTGAATTGAATTCAGCCATCCAGAGAGAGCAGACCAACAGAGGCGGAGCAGCGATCAGTCGGACAGGTCGTGGGCGTGCCAGCAGAGGAGCATGGACACGCAGCGGCCCAGAATATAGAAGCGGGTCTTCTGCTGCTTCACCATCGTGAGGCACCTCCGGCGGAGGCCGGACTTTTGGGCAGGCCGCCGGCGAGACTGCGAGTAGGAGGAAGAAGCAGCCATGGCTACAGGGTTGATCCTAGGCCAAGGCCCAACGGGTGATCGGCAATCGGGGTATTCGAGAAGGAAGTCCACGTTATTAAATAGGCCACCGATGGTCGCGACGGCGATCTCGCGTTGATTAATGTGACCAAAATTGTTCGCACAAAATGACCGGAATGCCCTTAACTTTTTCTAATCGATTGCTTGCGTTGCGGTGGCTAGGATTGTCTAATGAAATATTTCTTGTATAATATCTTATCATGCATTAGTTAAATTGCATCTGTTCCCATGCTTGGGAAAATAGTTGTAGAGAAATGCCAACAATATCATGTCATTGTATTTATCTTTGAAAAATAGTCTACATGCAATCCATTTTTTTTCTTCCTCCTGCTAAATAAATTTTTCACTCCTTATCTACTCACACCATCTCATAATTACTATTTCTTATAAAAAATTGATAATGCAACTAAAATAAAGAAAAGTCGTTGAAATCTAGCTAGCAAAATATTATTGCAATATGTTTATACATTTAAGTAATTTATAAATAACAAGCTTTAGATTTAAAATAGTTTTCAATTTCTATATTCTTTATAAATCTACAATTCAGTCCCACATGTCAGTGTAGGTTACTTTTGTTGTAGTGTTTTGGTTCTTTTATAAAAAAATTATGATTCTTCTTATGTGATCATCTTTCCCATTAGCTTTAAGCTTCGCCGCGGCGGCTGGAAGGAACAAAAATATTTGCAATTCATGGATGCTTGCACAGAATTAGCTAATTCTTTTTTTATATGATGGCACTTATAAAATGAACAGAATAACTGAATCATTTCTTTTGAAACTTTATCTTTATTGGCTATTATTTAAATAATTCTTTATCTTTCTAATTCTTAAATTTGTATTATATTGGTGAGGTTGGAATGCCTAGAGATCCTTGAAATCTTTATTTGACTCAAATTGATGATACCTCTATTATACTTTCTTAGCTTTTTTTATATAAATAATATTTTTTAATAAATTAGAGAGCATATTTCTTCTATTCATAGTAAATAAAAAATAAAAAAAATGGACGCATAAATGTATATGTAGAGAGAATTTATATATATATATATAGAAAGTAAAATAGAGGTAGATTTGACTATATCCAAATGTAGCTAAGCTTACATTCGATCATCTTTTCTATTTTTTGATCTACATAATTCATAAATCTCAAATAAAATAATTTCAAAATTCTTATGAATACAAAAAAAATTTAAAAAAATTAAATTTAATTATATTTAAATATAATTAAGTCTTTCTTTTTGTACTCTCTCTCTCTCTCTCTCTCTCTCTCTCTCTCGTACACAAATCATAAGAAAAAAAATAAAAAATAAAAAAATCCAGGGGTTAGTTTGGTAACTTCATTCCTTTTGAAAACGACCGGTTTTGCCAGCGCGAAAGGCAAGGACAAAAGAGAGCCTACAGTGGGGAAGCAACGTCCGCTCTTTCCTCCGACGCCCTCTACGTGTCGTCCTTATCCGCCGCCACCATTCGAGAAGCCGACCTCGCTCCCATTCGCGGCCTGCGACGTACGATGGAGCCCACCCCACCCCCACCTCTTTTGCCGAACGCTGCGTCCACATCCGAATCCGATTCACAGCCATTCACTTCGAATCTACTCTTCATTAAAAAGTCAAGAACCATCTCGCTGAAGCTAATCCTCGACCTCATCATGCCGACAAATAAAAAACAATGTGCGCGCGTGGAAGATTTGGCCGCTTTCTGTGATTGCCAACCGCCTCCCGATCACAGACGATTACAAGAAAGGGTGTGGAATTATTTGTGCAGTTTATGTGGAAGCGATAGCGAGCCCTAATCAATCAAGAAACAAAGAG
This sequence comes from Metroxylon sagu, assembly GCA_017589505.3. Lineage (NCBI taxonomy): Eukaryota > Viridiplantae > Streptophyta > Magnoliopsida > Arecales > Arecaceae > Metroxylon > Metroxylon sagu. The sequence goes on from JACVBY030000444.1 coordinate 156,104, forward strand.
CTAAGCCGACAACTCTAGAACAATCACAAACATCAAAGGAAGATATGCTCTCTCACTCTGGTGAAGATTAGGAGTGGACCATAAAACATCAATTCTATGGTTTACACTCACTCTAGTCCAGATATTTCATTTTAGTTAAAACGATTATAGGTTGATTGCATGCAGTGTTTTTTTAGGTTATCCCTTCATGAAAATTCTCTGTCGGAAGATAATTTTTATATTTAAAATAAAAAACCTGGAACCCCATGGCGGCAGATAAGCTTTGATTAGATGATGCACTTCAATTACCTCAAATAAATAAGCACGTCTTAATTTGTTGAGTGAAAAAGTTAGCAACTCTTCTCCACTCGATAAAGTTATAATGTCTCGGACGGACGTAGAATCTTAATCGGCACCTACTCTTTTCCCATGCTTCGGCCCCCTCATGAAATCAAGCATCAGATGCTGTTATAAACGCTGCAGTCCTGTGGAAGCCTCTCACGTGTGAGAAAAGCTTCAACTTCACACTGCTGTAAAGGTGGCGGCCTCCGAATAGATTCCCCGGGCCTTTAAATCCAATCCTACGGCCACGTGCGATGGGGGAAGAAAAATCCAAATCCAAAACATGAACCCCCCCTCATGATGCATGAACCTCTGGACAGTGGATTTGACACGTATTTTTCACATGATATGCCGCCCCCAATCGAATTCTAGAAGAATAGTTGAAAACTCCTAACGTTTTATTCTCCTATCTTCCGTGGCCAAAATCAGCTCAGAAGCAAAATCAGCTCAGAAGCAAACATTATAACAAAAGCGTAGCTTTTGTTATTTACTAGATATATGACCATGACCGTACGATGCATATGAGTAATAAAAAAAATTTTAAAAAAATAAATTTATATATTTTTCTAATTTTATATTATTAAATTTAAATAGTCAAATTTAAAAAATTTAAATTTTAAATTAATTATTTTTAAATTTTAGAAAAAAATAATTGATTTCAAACCCTATATTAAAAATAGATGAAATGTTTTTAAGCTTTTATATATATATATATATATATATATATATATATATCAAAATAAAATAATTTTTTTTGATAAAAATGTGCTTATTATGAAAATTGCTACTAAAATCTTAAGAAAGTTTCTTACTATGTTCTCTTTGAAAAATGCTTTAATTTTTCAATTAAATAATATTCAAGAACATTAGTACAATTAATAAAATAAAAAATATAAATTTATATTTTAAAAAAATTATATTATTAAATTTAAATTATAATTTTTAAAATTAAAAATTAAAGATAGGATAGATAGAAAATATGTATTAGATTTTTTTTTTTTTCAAAAAAAATTGATTTGAAACTGTAAATTAAGAAATAGATGAAATATTTTTAAGTCTTTTAAAAAAGAATGAAAATATAATCGAAATGAAATAAGATACTCTGTAATAGAGGAGTGATTATTATGAAAATTACTATTATAATCTTAAGAAAGCTTTTCACTATAGTGCTCTCCTTAGCTAACGTTTTGATTTCACATGGTATAAAAGAAAAAGGAGTTGATTTTCAAACCATTTCCTTATTTATCATATTTTATATGCCATTATTTTTATTTTCAAATAAATAAATATAATTTAATATTTTTAAATATTATTTAAATATTAAATATATATTTAATAATATTTAAATCTATAATTTATATATTTATAAATATGTAAAAAAATATATAAATATAAATTCTTAGGCTAGGTCAAGTCACTACTATTTTTCTAAGAATAGGCTTGAGTCCCTTATTTATCAAGTGAGAAAAAAGTCTTGATTACAGGGATATCCCTATATTTTGTAAAAAGAAAAGAAAAGCTAAATATGGGTTGAGATAAAAAGATAAACTATGACTCGTTATAAAATACAAACAAAAAAAAGAAAAAAAAGGAAAAAAAGCCAAATGTTCTTTATAAAACAAAAACAAAAAAAAAAAGAAAAAAGAAAAAGCTAAATGTTCTCTATTAAAAAGAAAAAAAGGATCCAAAAGTGAATAAAAATAAAACAAAAAAAAATATGACTCACTATAAAATGAAAGAAAAAAAGTTATAAAATGAAAAAAAAAGTTATAAAATGAAAAAAAGAAAAAAAAGCCAAACATGAATTCAAATTTTAAAAGAATTATAACTCATTATAAAATAAAAGAAAAAAATATAAGTTATAAAATGAAAGCAAAAATATGAAAAAAAAGAGCCAAATGAAAAAAAAAAAAAGCCAAACATTCATTATGAAATGAAAGGAAAAAATTAATTGAAAATATTTTTAAAAAATCCAAAAATTAGTTATAAAATGAAAGAAAGAAGAAAGAAAAGACATAAGATGGAAGCAGAATAATGAAAAAAAAGGGCAAATGTTCCTTATAAAATGAAAGCAAAAAATAAAAAAAGACTAAACGTTGGGTATAAAATGAAAGTAAAAAAAAAAAAGAAAAAAGAAACAAAAAAGTTATAAAATGGAAGTAAAAAATAAAATAAAAAAAAAGCCAAACCTTCGTAATAAAATGAAAGTGAACAAATAGAAAAAAAAGGAAAAAAAAAAGAGAGCCAAACGATATAAAATGAAAGCAAAGCAAAAATGTATAAAAGAAATGGAGTTAATTTTGGAACCATTTCATTATCTATCATTTATTTATCATATTTTTCTATACTATTATTTTTATTTTTAGATAACTAAATATAATTCAAGATTTAAATATTATTTAAATATTAATAATATATTTAATAATATTTAAATATATAATATATATTTATACATATATAAAAATATATAAAAATAAATTCTAAGGCTGGGTCGGGTTAGTTCTATTTTTTCTAAGCCCAAGCTTGATATCCTTATCTATCATGGGAGAAAAGCCTTAATTATAGGGATCTGCTTTTTATAAAAGGAAAGAATATAAAAGGAAAGAAAGAAAAGAAAAAGAAAAGAGCTGAACATGAGTTGAGATAAAAAAAAGATAAACTATGACTCATTATAAAATGCAAACAAATTTAATGAAAAAGGACAAAAAAAAGCCAAACGTTTGTTATAAAATGGAAAAAAAATAAAAAAAAGAAAAATTATGACTCACTGTAAAATGAAAGAAAAAAAAAAAAAAATGAAAAGTTAGAAAATGAAAGAGAAAAAAAATGATTAAGAATCAACATTATATTCAAATCTCATCAATTTTCATGCTCAGGTATGCTGCAGGCACGCATTACAATTCAAGCATAGGACCTAAATAATACAACTAGAAAGTAATTGGGAAAATTCAGATGGTCAATTCAAGGAGGAAGAGAGAGAGAGAGAGAGAGAGAGGTTTTCAGAACAGTATAATGTTCAAACCAGAAACATAGTGCAAAAATGCTATAGTACCCTTCTTAGAATGATAGATACATTCCTGACCGGTTTTGCAACCACAATATAAATTACTTTTCAATAATCTGACAATAGAGATGCTTGCATACCTTTTACAAGTTCAGGCAAAGCATTGTTAGGCCATCTATCTGGTCAACAGTATGATGGGTACCTACATAACACAATCAGTCACAGATTCTGATATTGAGAAACATATAAACACAGGAATTAGTATTTATTAACCACTGATGACAGGATCATATTAAATATCATTAAGAATATTTGGAAAAATACATTGTCCACACATGACAATTAGAAAAACAATAAAAATATCTTCGGAACCTATTCAAGGTATTCAACTTTAATAATAAAGTAATCAAGTTTCCCTTTCTCTCTCTTTGCAGATTCAGGCTTTGAAGGTAGGATTATAAACTACCAAGTGGAGTTTTAATGCAGTCAAAAAGCAAACTATCATCAACATGAAAATCACTTCTTGTTTTGTGAAGCGTTAGTTAATGAATTGTGTGACATGCGATGGTAAAAACAGAGTATTTTTTGTGCCATATGCTCCTATGGCAGCGTGCATTTTCAGATGGCAGAGATGGAGCCTTGGCTTTAGGCTTCGATGCCATTGCTGATTGGTGATTTTCCTGGGAAAATTACCCCCAGGTTATATTTGCTAAATCATATCTTTGGAGGTCATTATTAATTTGCATGTAAGGGAACATTTGTTATTTTAAGGCATGCACGCGTCAGTCATGCATGTTTACTTCAGCCGACTTTAATCCATTGTCTATCGCTTTATAACTAAATTTAGATTTTGAGTTATTCATCAAGTAGCACTCCCACCATGGATCTCATTACTTGATTAGTACCCACTGCCAACCCACCTCAATAGTGACTTCATGGAACTTCCACCAATCTTCATGACAAGGCATCATCTTCTACCTTATTCCAGACTATTTATGACACCTCCATGAATCACACAATTGAAGACCAAAGCATGCAAGTTTGTAGTAGTAGAAGAAACCCCCTGTCATCATCTTATAAAAACTGTGGCACCAAGTGTGTTTCCAAAACTTGTATGTGGGTGACTTGATGAAATATCAAGGATTTTCTCTGTCCCAAAATTTGACAGTTCTTCTACAAATAGGAGATCTTAGGTTAGTGCTAACCAATTGTTTCAGAACTCAAAAAGCAGATTATTGGGTTTGTGGATTCTATCTTACTCCACAGAGAAATGAGCCTCTCAAAACAAAAGTTAAGCACTCTGCTGCTTTTGGTTGCTAAAAGTGGTCACTCTAGGAAGCTTCCCTCCTATATCTCTCTCATCTAGCTTTGTTATCACCTTCTCAAAGCCTTGGGAGAAAAATTCACTGTATCTCCTCTTCCAATTAGTCTTTTCAGCTTTCATTCCTTAAAATATCCTTACAAGAATAAATGGTTTGCATTGCCAGAATGTTAAGACCAAGAATAAGGATGCAAGAAGTTTGTGTGAAGGAACTGTAAACAGCACTAGACAAACTAAGCTGAAGATCCGCTTAATAACATGATAGAGTTTCATGAAGGAAGAATCAGTTGCAGGTAATGTCTACAACAGGATTAGCATAGAAAGAGACTTTGAAACTATCTGTATGAAAACAATCAATAATATTCGCTACAAAAACAGATTAGATATGACCAGCTTAAGATTTGCTTAACTACGTGAAACAAAGAACTGATCCAGATTTATCTGCATGATTAGGTAACAATGTACTATTTATAATCAAAGTGTGATAATATAACTCCTTAACATTTCCATCACCATTTTCAGGTTAAAGAATTGTGTCGACTTCTACCTCAAATGGACACATGTTTTATCGGGAATAGGAAATTACGAGTGTGTATGTCTCCTGTGTGTGCACACATGTATGCACATGCATTTTCTCAAATTATAGGAAAGAAAATTAAACTACATAAGATTGATGCTATGAAGATATCAATAACATAGAGATGTTCATTCCATTCCCAATAATGACATAGGGATGTTCATTTCCAAAAAGTCACTTGGCTGTCTCAGATATTATGTATTCCCGGACACCAGAGTGATTTGAGAAGTCTACTGATCTTACAAGGATTTGGCGACTGTTAGGGCTTTCCAGGCTTGCCTGCTTTCATATTCTCTTTTGCCAATACTTCATCCTAGATTGTATCTAAACAATGAGAAACACAAGATCGTTAGAAATGATTGAAACATTGGTACTGTGGCATAAAAAAATAGAAGTCAAGTCATCCTTGATTACATAAATTTTAAAAGTTTTAAAAGGAATAAAAGAGGCGGATACATGATGCACCTTCGCATAAATGACAGCTTTCTATGTAGATACATATCTACATATATATCAGTATACATATAAGCAGGAAAACAAACTGGGTGCTGCACAGAATGAAACAAGAAGAGACAAGAAAACACCATATAAACAAGGGGTCCCTATGAGAAGAATGTTTGAGACATGGGAATCATGGATTAAATTATCTTCATTGTTATAAATTTGTTTTTCGAAACTTATAAGAGGACACTCTAAATTGTTGAAGTAAACTACTATTGATGGTAAGCTGGAACCAGAGACATCTAATAAGGTAGAGGCGATGACTGCTGATGGATTTTGAAAAGTGCAGATGCATTCCTTAATAATATCATGTTTGTTGGGGTGGATTCAAGGAATGCTCCAGAGGACTACCTTGTAAATAATCGTTCCACTAATATAAGGATAAATACGTTGCTAAAAAACTTGTCATTCATAGAAGGAATCATAATCTTAACAATAAGCTCTATTCAACTAAGACAAGCCTGACAACTTTTTAGATTATTTATAACTCTAGAATCTCTTCAAAATTTATGCATGTCGTCTATGGGGGGATTATATATACACAGTTGCATGCGTGCACGCACATATATAGAGAGATATAAGGTTTAAACAGCAAAGATACAAACATCACCATATTCAATATTAAAAATGCATATTATTATTTTGTTCATATCTTTTACTGGCAATCTTCAGCAGGAGCACGATTTCAGGCCTTGAGCATTCATATTAAGAGATCGAGAGGTCCAACAAACATTTTTCAAGGATAACAAATTGTTCAATTTGAACATACCATAGTTTCAAGGTAATCATCTTACAATTCCATGAAAGTCAAATGACAGCACACTTGCTAAAACCCTGCTATATGGGTCTTCAAGTGCTTTCTTTACATCTTCAGGTGCTTTCTTTACATCTTCAGGTAGGCTTGCTAATCTATTATAAGAACACTCATGAAATAAACTAAGCAGCCATTAGTAGAGCATTTTAAGAAGGTTGTCATGTTCATATTTTCTACTACGTATATAAAATGGGTGCATTCCAATGAAGAAAAGAAATGATCTAACTAAAAGACATAATGTAGAGAACTGTAGTTGGAGCATTAATTAGTGATAAAGAACAAGGTCAGAAGCAAACTTGCTTAGAAATCACATGGATCATCTTTAATCTGCCATACCAATGCTGAAGAATGATCAAGTTTTAAAACAATAGTCTTACATTACCAAGAACTCAATAAAGCCAACATCAAGATTCCAACTTGACACTCTAATATACTAGTTAATTGAAGAAACATAATGTAAGCCCTAAACCTGTAGTAACAAGTGAAAATTTTATCATCTCGTTGCAGTAACACCAGATCTTTTGAGCTCTCTATGGATTCCGCAATGGTTCATTATCTCAAGAAAACAAGATACTGAATAACACTTCAAAACGGAGATGGAAATATTAGTTTCAATAAGTCTGACAATGTTTTAACGGATTGAAAGGGATTTGAGAGAGAGAGAGAGAGAGAGAAGAATAAGAATCTCGCAAACAATCCACATTCATCGAATCACCAAAACCGAACAAGAATTAAAAAAAAAAAAAAAAAAGGAAATTTGACGGGCAGAAAGAATGTGGATCTTTGCAAACAACCCATATTCTTCGAATCACCCAAAAAAAAAAAAATTCGTTAAAGATAATGTATTAACACTAAAACGAGATTTTTTTCAAAGAAATTGCTTTAAGGGAGCGCATACCACGCATCAGAGACCGAGATGATGCGAATCCCATTGAGACCGGACGCTTGTTCGATCTTCGCGGACAAATCCGCATTCTTCTTGTCCTGGTCGCATCGAGACCCATCCAGAGAGGAACGTCACAGGCATCACGAATCATCGTTAACAGCAAGAGAGCGAGTATGATCGAAGCCCATTAACGTTATCTTCTCGATGGAATCTTGACTCACCTTGAGCTCACCAATACGAGATCTTGACCGATTGGACCGTTGGAAGGCGGTCGGCAGCTGGTAACTGGTAAGACCTCTCTCGCGAAGAACGCCGCCCCAGGTTTGTTAAATAAGGATAATTTAATATAATATAATTGAGGAAACTCCTTCTTTAATTTTTTTTTTCTTTTCTTTTTTTTTTTCTTGTACATTTTCAACTAATTATAATATATATATGAGAAACAATTTCAGGTCCTTTTTCTTCCGCCCCAAACCCTCCTTAGTTTAGTTTTTTTTTTTTTTTTTTTCACTTCTTGTCTCTATCCCCTCTTTCCGTCCATTCACTTTTTTATTTTAAAAATATATATCCTTGGCTACAATATAAATCCCTTAATTTTAGTTAAATTACACAAAAGTTATGCATAGAATGATATCTTTGTACTTATATTTTTTTTCTTTCATCTCTTTCAATATCAATTGATACTAACATATGAAGATTAAAATAATACTGAAAAAGAAAGTAATAGGTAAATGAAATTAAAAAGCATCGAACAATGTATTATACCTAAATTTCATTTAAAATCTAAAACCTATAATTCATAACAATATGATATAATTTTAAACCCTATGCATAGCTATTAGGTTGCTAATTCAAGAGCTTGCCTACAGTGCATTTGATAACCATCATCATAAATTATTATTTTATTATTTAAAAAATATTTCAAATATATCACATATTAATAAATAATAAATCCTTCGTGTAGTCATTTTTATTCTCAAATATTTGCCGCATGCTCTTTAATTCCACCAAATTGGTTTTAATCTAAATAATAAATAGCACACCAAATTGGTTTTGATCTAAGTGATCGCTGTTAAACAAAGTTTGTTTGACCTGAAATGAAAAATTTTGGTCTATGAGCAGCAGCTCGGCACCATGATTCAGTGACACGATTTAATCACACAAGGTTCAGTTTGTAATAGATGGTCATTCGAGTTGGTAACGCCATGTAGACTGAACCTGCGGTGCTGCAACCAGTCATCCAAATAGAGAAGAGGAGGAGGGCATGTTGGCTACACAGTGTTGAGGTCATAGACAGGGATTTAACGAGGTCAGCTTGTAACCTCCTGTAGATACCGGTCTCTTGTCCGCATCTGACCCCAAGCTGGTACACACTCGCCACAAGCATCAAGGGGAAAAAGCTCGTCAACTATCAGAAGATTCAAACAAAAAAAGAGAGAGAGAGAGAGATGGGTGCACAGGCTGAGGCCCTTGAATTTTAACAAACTATTAGATCAAGTGCCCTAAAGGAAAACAACACAGAAAATCATTATACGAACAGATTTAAGGGTTTATCATTGCATCAGCAGTCTAATCGTCCATGCATATTTTGTCATCCTACTCTAGGAGTTGGCGGTGCATAAAGGGCATTGTCCTTTCATCCTCCCCCAGACTACTCTTTAGGCACCCAAAATCTCAAGCACCACCAAAACAAAAAGAAAAGAAGATAACCTACATTCATTACCCTTTTAGCTACTCTGTCTAAAAAGAGAGAATAAAGATCAAACAACAAGTTTGATTACAAAAAAGAGAGCATCATTAAGATAATTACATGAGAGAAGGCTACACGCCACCCCTACTTCTAGGGATATCTGGCCTCCAACCCATCCCATTCTGCACAGCTCGTAAGTTTGGCAGGCCATAAAATTGCGCATCACTGGGATAGGCGTTGAAATGGTTAGGCTGCACCAGGCCATTTACAGGCAAGTTCACATCAGCTGGCCCTCGAGCAGGCGGCGGCCACCAAGGGCTAGGCTGCTGCCACCCAGTTTGTGCATTTAAGAAACCCGGCACCATTCCAACCTGAGGCTGCAGCGGAGGGTCTAGAGGCATGGGCGCGGCCAATGATACAAGCTGCTGCTGTGGTTGGGGGTAAGGTTGGGGAGGAGGCAACTGCTGCGATGGAACTGACGCTAAGAGCTGGTTCATTTGCAAAGACTGCACGGTTTGCCGCGGCGGATGGACGTTCAGTTGTGAAGGAGGGGGAGGTAGAGGTGCTTGCACTCGTGGACGGTTATCTCGGTTGGGATGCCATACAGGGATATCATCGTCATCATCGTCGTCGTCATCATTCCATGGCTGCATTTCAATTGTTGGTTTATTTACAATCTCACTTTGACCATATTTGTACACCAATTCTCTCATTTGATCCACCGGACGAGAATGCGGCAATGCATGCTGACGGCTAACAGCCACTCCTCCATGCCGAGAGGGGATAGGTTTTGAAACCTTTGAGCCACCACCATGAACAAAATCAAATTCAGGCAGGTCGTCTGCATCCCTAACATCCCCTGGACCAAAGCCTGGCGGTACATCATCAAATGTATCATCCTCAGCAGGTGGACGTGGTCCAGGATTGGTAGGTGGTGTGCCTGAAGGGAGTCGAGGGATTGATGATCTAGGGGTAGAGCTAGAATCAGTATTTTGCTGTTTTCTTGAACTAAGATGTTTTTTTGTGCTACTGTGCTTGTGGTGTGAGGAGATCCTAGGTGATATAGTCACAAAAGGCCTTCTCCATACAACGACGCCAAAGAGGCCATTAACAGTTGAGTCGGGAGACACCCAATGCTCCTTTGGAAGGATCCTCCCAAGCATTTCATTAGTTCTCGGGTGAGGAGGGCAACAGTACAATTCCACCCCTGGGGCAGGCTCAGCAAATCCTACTCTCCCGTCTGCAATGTACGACTCGATCGTCTGAAATCAATCAATCAATAATAGGAAACAGGTCAGAGAAGATGAGAACTACAAAGCTGTAGTTTGATGCAGAAGAGTACCAACCTCAGACAGGTTCAGACGACCGCTCTCAGGGGTACCACCCTTCCAACAGAACTGGACAATCTGCAAATCATGGACAGATGATATGAATAGTAACTACAGTGACGTTTCGACTAAGGTCAACAAGTAAATAGAAAAGCATAGGCTGGTTTCAGAACATGTCTCGTGGTTGGATCTCTCTCATCAGTGATCACAGAGTAAACCAAGCATGACGACTCATCATCATAGTCCTCTTACTTTGAATATGCAATAAAAGATGCCCATGAAAACCCTAATTGAAGAGAGTTCTTGGAGAAACTCATTGGCACACCAATTTTGCATCTCCCCTATCACCTGGGCAGCTATCCCACACACACCCCCCCCCCCCCCCTCTTTTTTTTTTTTTTTGCTGCAATCTCTTCATTTTTTTCTCCATTGCTGCATTTTTTATTTTTTCATTTCATTTTCACATTTGACCTTATTCTATCTTCCTTGTCTTTTTGCACAAAAAATGAAGGTGAAATCTCTAAAATCTGATTCAGTGACTTAAAATTGAACTCACAGTAATACTTACAAGAAATCTGATATCACCAAAATTCATTTGTATTAAGTACAAAACCTGATTTCTGATTTAGTCTGCAGTCTAAAATCAGGACCATGAACTACATTCATTCAGAATTCCTGATCACCTTAATGTTTCCCAAGTAAATCCTCCAGATACCTTTTTTTTTTTTTTAAGTAATATCCTCATTTCTTTAACTCAATACCTTCCCTCTGCCCTCAATAGTTTTGTTCCAAATCTAAACCCGAATTTTAAATACGATCATTCAAACATACAACTCAAACAATATAATAATCAACACTCTTTTTTCAATCATTCATTCCAAAATCAGACATTTAACAGTCATGCCAACGAAGTTTGGAAAAAGCAGGGCAGATAACACAAATTTGTTGCTGTTTTTACCATTAGTCAAAACACCATTAAAAATCTGAGTCCTATTTAGTACCAATGGACATGGTGATGAACTCCCCTACCTCGAGGTTTGTAAACTCAGTTTAGAATCATGATTATAGGTCCATATGGCATCAAGTAGCATCAACTAAAATTCCTCATTCATATTTCCTGAGATCCAATTTTCATTTGCAATTAAAAAAGAGAGGTGTTTGTGCAACTTGTCATATCTCAATGAATCAAGCAATGTCCTTGGACCGACAATTCATTTAAATATTTACACTGACTCATGGATTTCCATGAATATTAGCATGGATCTTAAAGGCTAATTAATGGTATAAAACGTTCTCAAATGTTAAAAGTAGATGCAATTGCCATCATGGCTGGCAAACCAACACAACAACAAAATGCATTTTTTAAGTACTTTGGCCCAAGATACTGACATTGTCATGCTCTTCTCTTGTTGCCATCACTTCCCACTGTAGTGAATATTATCTTACTGCCTTCTTATAATCAATGCATAAAATACATTTATCAGTAAATTTTGATGTACAAAGACTACACCTCATACTACTGAGGCAAAAAGGATGTGTTCAGAGTACAGGAGAAAATATACCATTTGTAGGTTAAGCAACTTGTCAAATGATCAAAATTATTATTTGATTGATAAAACATGATTTTCAATAGAATATACAAGAAAAAACAAAAAAGGAGGAGTCCTACAAGTATCATGATTCAAGAGAAATCTCTTGAATATAACATGCAAATGGAAGTATATCACAAAATCGACACAAGGAAATAACAATCACAAATCCATCACAATCATTTAGTTTAAAGAGGCAAAAGTCTGACAAAAACCGAGCTCCCTAACAGTTCATCTTAAATTAGGTCAATCGAGGAAAATGCAAGACAATAAGCTCAGATGACTGAAGCAAAGGAAATACTCAATTTGATTAGCCTTCACATACTGAAGTTTGAGGTGATGATGATAGCAATTATTAAGATTGCATGCATAATTTTTCAGCACAAGTTGGATGAGGCTAGAAGAAAAATTAAAATCTTGCACCAGCTAGTTCATCTTCTTACAGCATTCACATCACAGGCATGGTTGGTAGTTTAAATGTGGACAAAGAATGCAGGACCCAAAGAATCCAAGCATGCACTCAAGGTAAGCTATAGAAACAAAAACTAACTAGAAAAATTACAACAAATGGGGCTGAAAAATACCATGACAGCACGGCTTCGAGATAGAGGAAGCTCTTGGAGGAACTTTTCAAAAGCGTCTAGTCTAACTCTTCCCTTAATCTCAAGAAGGCTAGGCCACTCCTGTGTAGATGTTTTCTCACCACTGTAAAGGAGATCAATAAGACATTAATGACAATTCATATACACAGAAACATTTACTGAACATAGAAAATGTGGATAAACTCTGCCCCTAAACTGAATAGACATGCAACCTCAAACTTACTAGCAGCATACTTGAGTAGTTTTTTCCCCTTCAAACACAGGTGATAAATCAGATGATATAACAACAAGAAAACATAGCCAAAACATTAGAATATCAAAAATAACCCAAGCCAACAGAACAGAACCTCAAATTTATGATCACAACAATTTATTATCACAAAACACAGGTGATGACAGCAACAACTTTGTAAACCTGAATTTTTTCTAAACTATTTATCTCAGTTATTGAGTTATAGATGCCTAGCATAGTTATCATCCATAAAGAGATCAAACAACAAGACAGTAAACTAAGAACAACATTATACACATCCATTGTTTGTCTCTAATTATAAAAAATCTCAGTTGCCACACAAGACGAGGTAACCTTACCGACAAAGACATGACTAACTGATCCAAATACTTTCTATAAGTCATCTATAATAAAGATAACAAAACCTTCCACAGATATTAGAAGAGGGACATGAACTTTTACAAGTCATTTAAACAAATAACAATCTCTTTCTTAAATATTAGATCAAACAAAAATAAATCCTGCTTACATTGCATTTCTGCTCTCAATCTCATTTTTTTTCCCTAGTCTGCTTACACTTTTCAGGCAAAAAGATAAAGACATTATCTTATAAAGAAGTTTGAGCCAGTTTGGTATTGTTCTTGTTTTCTGTTTTTGTTATCTTATAAAGCCAAGAAGACAGACGAATTGGACTGAATAACATGCATAATGAAATCCTCCTGTTTTTCCAAATTGCTCGGAAAGTCTTTGCTCTTTAGGGCTCGTTTGGTTCATAGGAAGTGACTTACAGATAGGAATATGATATCTGAAAATTAAATTCGCAGGCACAGAATATCTGAACTATCACATTTGGTTGATCATGGGAAACAAACATTTTTCTAAGAAAAAATGAAGCTGTCACGTTTGGTTGAACAGTTTCTTTCCCAAAAAAGTAGTGCAGAATACCAATTATATCCTTTAGTTCTTAAAAATTTTTTTTTTGCCATCTAATTTTTTTAACTTCTATATGGGTTATAAAAAATGGTCAAGAAATCAAAATACCAAAATTTTAAATTAAGACAAAAAGTTTTAGATCAAGTTGACACCCTGTGTATCTGAAGCGAAGCATTTTTTTCTCTCTTCTCGCTCGCTGATTTGAAGGAAAAAAAAAAAAAAAAGTATACGACGAAAAAGAAGGGTATGTTGGGAAGAAAAAGGAAACACGTCTCATGGCAAAGTAAATCCCTACTTCTGTGACCGGGAGTAGGATTTTATTTTCCATAAAATGCGAGAATTCAAATCACGTGGGAATAAAGTATTCCTACGAACGGGCCTAAAAGCACGAACCAAATATTCTAATTCGCGGGAAACAAAATTCCGCGATCTCTTTTACCGTGAACCATTAGTGCTTCTGGAAGCAACGATCTTTTACTTTTGAAATGAGTGAAGATAAAAGCAAGGGATTTTTTATGTAAATGCCATCTTCAACATCAATCTCCACATGATATTTTACTAATTTATATAAAAACAAAAACGCAAAAACAACAATAATGCCAAACAGGCCCTAAATAGATAGGGGCTTTGAATCAAGAATCATTGTCAATTTTTTTTAATAAAAGAAGTGATAAATACACATTCAATTTTAGCATACAATGGTATAGCAGTGAAAGCAACAACTAACATGGTATGGCTCAGAGCACAAAGGCAACTAATTCACAGCCAAAAATGAATGCATTTGCCGCCACCCTTAACAACAAAAGATGATAAGTCTAGAAAGCCTCCTTTCAATATTCTCCCTATCTCATTTCCACAGAACCACATTCTTCTCAAATCTAAATTTGCTTTTTCTCAACTGGTCTCTGAAACCAGACTGCCAAGAAATAGAAAGAGACTGCACTATGTACAAGATCAAGTTCACCATGATGTAGCGCCATATGTTCATAATATTCACTAAGAATAATAATAAAAAACAGAGCACTAGCTAAATGGGAATTTTAAACCCACAAGTCGGCTGCATACCCTACATCCATAACTGCTGAAATTACAAACAGGACTTACTTAAGAAAAGGCTAGGAATAAGCTTCAAAGGGTTGGACCCGGCTTCAAAGTCAATCAGATCAGGAGATGTGCATAATCCAGACAATATGCTTCCATAAAAAGAAATCTCATAATATTTCATTATTGGAATCAGGAAGATACTCGAAATTTATGCACAAAATCTATTTCCCTGTGCCATTCTACAATTAACCCTAGCCAGTCTCCCAGCTAAGAAGAAAAACAGTACTTATCTTGATAGAGCATGGTTGACCAGAACATCAAGTCAAATAATGTTTGGCAACATTGAAACAGTCAGTTAGCGTCCATATAAGTGTTGCCAAAAAATTAATGTATCATTGCATATCAATAATAGATTTTAAGATCCTTCCATATGTGAAATCAATAAAAAAACCAATAATAGCAGCTTACTACACTCCCACTTAAACCCCCCAAAAATAGTTATGGAGAATGAGGATATAATGGATCTTCCAACTTAGAATCTTCCTAAGCCTTAAAAGATTCATTTACAAACAATCGAAAGTAATAGCCAGTTGCACAGATGTCATACA